>JAKUBP010000054.1:0-53679 GCA_030566955.1 [Candida] anutae | reverse complement strand
GGGGGGGGGGGGGGGGGGGGGCTGAAAACTTCCTGTGATCATATCGAGCTGACTATGTGTAGGTTTGCTATTGGCTATTGTTGTGGGGTAAATGTGCCTAAAAAGGTTCAAAGGAATAAATAGCCAGATATCTATTATCGTGGACTACCGAAAATCATTTGCAGACACATATTACGGACTATGATTAGTGTCGAGGAGGTGCGCAAGCACAATTCGAAAGAAGATTGTTGGGTTATCGTTCACGGAAAGGCATACGATGTCAGCGACTTCATTGATCAGCACCCTGGCGGGGCGGGAATTATCTTAAAGTATGCGGGGAAGGACGCGACAAAGGTGTTTG
Organism: [Candida] anutae; assembly: GCA_030566955.1. Classification (NCBI taxonomy): domain Eukaryota; kingdom Fungi; phylum Ascomycota; class Pichiomycetes; order Serinales; family Debaryomycetaceae; species [Candida] anutae. The sequence continues at coordinate 53,339 of JAKUBP010000054.1, read as the reverse complement.
AGCCTGTGCATCCCAGTGACACTTTGATCAAGTACTTACCGGAGAAGTACCATTTGGGAGAGGTGAAAAAAGTTCCAAAGGCAAGCAAGCCCAAGGAAGTGGCCGCAGGGAAACTGGGTGAGAAGATTGAGAATCTGATTGAGCCGGCTGAGCCGGAAAAGTCAAAAGTCCAAAAGTCCAAAGAAGCTGTGGATGAATTTGACGTAGAGTATGATGAGCAGGATGATAAGGCAGAGTTATACACCGCAATTCCCAGTGCCCAAGGTTCAATTGCCGGGGGAACCGAAAGCGCCAAGGGTGGCGATAGTGGCGACGATGAAGACGACGACGATGAAGATGACGATGATGAAGACGAAGATACTCCCGAAGAAAGGGCCCGCCAAGACCGCATCACAAAGAAGCCCGATTTGCTGTTGATTTACAACCTTTCGGACTTTGAATATGTTGCACGCTATACCATGCCTGCACAAGCTTGGGCTTATTACTCGCTGGGTTGCGACGACGAGCTTACTTTGCGGCAGAACCACTTGGCGTACCATTCATTGTACTTTCGCCCTCGAATTCTTGTGGATGTGTCAACAGTTGACTTTTCCACCACAATGTTGGGGACGAGGGTTCTGGCACCATTTTATATCACAGCAACAGCTCTCGGCCGTTTGGGACACGATGACGGTGAAAAGGTGCTTACTCGCCTGGCACACAAACAAGATATTATTCAGATGATCCCCACCTTGGCGCTGTACAGCTTCAACGACATCAGAGAAGAGGCCGCTCCTGGACAGGTGCAGTGGTTTCAGTTATACGTGAATAGCGATCGAGAAATTTGCCGCCAGACCGTGGAAGATGCAGAGAAACTGGGCATTACCGCTTTGTTCATCACCGTTGATGCGCCGCAGTTGGGGCGCCGCGAGAAGGATATGCGCTCAAAGAATGTCGCGGACTTGAGTCATATTCAGGACGACGACGAGGATGCCGACAGGACCCAGGGGTCAGCCCGCGCTATTTCTTCCTTTATCGATCCTTCCCTTTCGTGGGATGATATAAAGTGGTTCCGCTCCATAACCAAGATGAAGTTGATTTTAAAGGGAATTCAGCGCGTCGAAGACGCGGTATTGGCCGCGGAGCACGGGCTTGACGGCATTGTAATTTCGAACCATGGTGGTCGCCAGTTGGAATTTTCGCGTCCGTCTATTGATGTCTTGACAGAGACCATGCCCGTGCTCAAGGCGCGTAACCTAGCTGGACCTCACTTTGAGGTTTATATAGATGGAGGAGTGCGCAGAGCCACGGACGTGCTCAAAGCTATTTGTTTAGGCGCAAAGGGTGTCGGCGTGGGCCGCCCGTTCCTCTATGCTATGAGCACGTACGGCGATGATGGTGTGTACAAGGCTATCCAGATCCTCAAAGACGAAATGGAAATGAATATGCGTCTCTTGGGAGCAACAAAGATCGAACAGTTGGACGAAACTTTCATAGACACGAGAGACGGTGGACGCTCAGTTCCTCCCCGCGACAGACTCTTCAACGACTTGTACGAGCCGTTGCTGTCGCCACCCTTTAAAGCCTCCAAGTTGTAGAGCAGAGTAATCGGCTTCATCTCCGTCGCCCCTGAGTGCTTAAGCGAGTCACGTGATATATTTCTTTTTAGTTTTTCATTGGTTTGATTTTTTTTGACAGCAAATTTCTCAAGCCTCAGTCACACCGAACCCCACGACTTGCTCCTCCTTGAAGTATCCTGAAGATTACCTCATAGCGAGCAAGTGCTTTATAGTACTAAGGTTGAACAAAATTGTGCCTTGAAGCCGATCTATTGCTTTTTGAGCGCGTTTTACCACTAAGTAGCCGTTGGTGAGAAGCGGCTCACACTGCCCCTACAGAGTTGAACTGTGACCTAACACTAGACATAAACAGCAGTACAAGGAAGCATTTATCCCATGTTCTGAAAGAATAGGTGATATCGCCTAGAACGCATTTTACCCTCTGCATAGAAGCAAGAAACAAGAAGACGACTGACTCCAATGGTGCTTATTAACGGAGTAAAGTATGCGTGCGACCGCTGCATTCGCGGCCACAGAGTAACTACGTGCTCACACACCGACCAAGCCTTGACCATGATCAAGCCAAAAGGCCGTCCAGCCCTGCAGTGCCTGCACTGCCGTGAACAGCGCAAAGTCAAGAATTTGCATTCGGCGTGCTCGTGTGGGAAGAAAGGTAAGGGAGCGACTGGACATCTGACGTCCTGTGCTTGTTCCAAGACTGCGCACTGCATTTGCAGCGGTTCTACCTCTGTACCACTGGTGAACCACTTGAAGTCACTGGATAAGGCGAAGAAGAAAAGTTTAACTAATGCGGAGCCCTTCCGCACCAGCTCCATGAAGAGTGGGTCTCCTGTGTCAAACAGCGGACCTGGCAGTGGTACTGAAAATGGAAACAATAGTCCCTCAAGTTTTACGAAGGGTCAGGAATTTGCCAGCCTCGACGACCGCAGACTGTCAGCTCAGTCGGATGGAGTTGAACCTGCCCGACTGGTGTATGCAAATGGTGGCACTGATGCGTCTTTTACAAGCTCGGCAGGTCTCGAAAATGGGTATTCGAATCCTAATGTCGGGTACCCATCGCTTAGCTCAAACTTTCTTGCAGAGAATGAACAATTGCCGTTTGACTCGTATCAAGGGTTTTTTGACATGTTTACACCTAACAAGGCTCCTAACAGCAATACATTGGAATGGAATTGCATGAGAGGTTCTTCTATTTCTAATCCGAGTGAAGGCCCTAACGGAGTTTCTTTGGACGGGAGCGAAAATAGACCTATTTCGCCTACAGGAACACAGCCATCACTTGAATATCATTTCCAGGATGGATCTATCACGCCTGTAAACTTGGAACCGAAGGAGTCTGGATTGTTCAATGCTGGCTACGTTCTCCTGTCTAGCACAGCTCCAAACGCCAATGGGGCGGAGAAGGTAGAGGGCGACCTTGCTGGCGACCTGCACTCTTTCCCACTCTTTCCTTTGGTGGGTTTGTCTAGCTTTGAAGAAAGTAAGAGCCAACCCTTGGGAAGCCGCCCTGTCGATCAGGATCAGAATGGCCCACTTGGTGCCAAGAACCTCAAGATTACACCGGTCAGCGGTGTTCAGTCGACAGCAGCCCCGGCGGTTGCCTCGTTGCTGCAAAATCGCACATCAAGCAGGCCGCACCAACCAAAGCCAATACGTCCCGCAGATCTTTCTAACCGATCTTCTGTTTCAAGCGTAAGTGGCCTTCCTTTGGCACCTAAACCTTATCCAAACATGGCACTGGCATCGGCTGCAGGCTCACACTATCCATCAGCAAAACCAAGAAGACCCGACAGTGTCATGTCCATGACATCAAACTCTTCTAACCGTTCATTTGATGTTGGCACGAACCACAGCGTTCAGCCTACATCATCTGCTATAATCCATGGTCCTTTGCCCAACGCAGCGAACTCATCTGCTTTCCCACCCACTACACCGTTGACTAATTTTGAATTTGGTAGTACAGATGGCCAGCTCAATAACCAGGGAATAACTGGTGCGGTGAAAAAGCCGAGTACGCTAAGACTTAATGATGAAAATCAATTTCATCACTTCGGCCGTACTGGATTAGGATCTGTATCCTCTTCTACCAATAATATTAAAAGAGAAGACAACGGGTTTCCATTTTATGAGAGCTTTTATAACGAGACTACAGGGACACTTTCGTCGTCGTCTTCGGTAGTTAATTTTCAAGCTCAACCTATCCTGCACCCACCCCATCCGGATTCACATCACACACAGCGTCAACGAGCTAGCACTTTACAAACTCAACTTGAAGAGGACCAAATATCAAGCCAGTCGATCGACGTTAACGATGATAACTTTACTGGACTCCTGTCGTCGGCATCAGCGCCAATGACCGCAGTTCCGTTGCCATTTGATTACGTGCTAGACTTACCTCTGTTCAACGATTTTGATGGAGTATTCGATAATAGATCTGGTGAGTTTATGAGCTAAGCTGTATGCAATTACCAACTTTTTTTTCATTGGAATGATCAGCCTTGTCCCTCCAAGGATAAAGCGTCATTCGAGGTGGAGTTTGATGCCTATTATAGGCAAGCGCGAGTCTTAGTAGGATGCAATACTGCGATTAGTTTTATAAACTGCAGTTCTCGATGCCAGCACAATTGTGCTACATATTTAGGACTACAAAAAATGTAATATATGTTACTCGTTGATGGTATATTTATTCAGAAAAATTTCATTTATCCAAATCAAGATTCTTCATACGATGCAAATTTGAATCCATTGTAATAAGACTATCCTTCTTAGACTTTAAACTTGATGCAGATTCGATGGGCGCTTGAAAGTGTTGAGGCTGAGCATCCCACTCTCCATCAAGATTATCTTTGAGGTACATCATAAGCATTTCATCTTTTACTTTCAATATTGAAGTCTGTTCGGTTTGTTGTAGTTTGCATAAACGCAAAATGTATTCTAGTAATGCAAGGGAAGTATTTTTAGGTGTTTTAATTGTGTGAGTTTTCGTATCATCATCATCATCGTCATCCAGACCATCCAGGTCATCAAACTCACCACTATTCAACTCTCCCAATGCAATCCATTCCTCAACGTCATTCTTCAATACCTTGATTATAAGAACAGCCGAGCTTCTTTCGTCCAAGTTTAGCAATTTCCCCGAAGCGCTAAAGAACATGCGGTGAACATCTGTAACGTCAAAGACTCTTTTCTTTGGAGCTTCTTCCGCCTCGTCATGGTACCTTCCGTCCGAGAAGTCTTCATGAATTACGAGTTGGTAGTTGAACGAAGACTTCTTTTGAATAGTAACCAGACTGCGTGCAAAAGTTTCCTTCCATGTAATACACGAAATATCATCATCGGAATTTTGATCAATGTACTTTAGGCGCGAAGGGTTATAAAACACAGAGTACATCACCAAATCAAATTGGGGACCAACAGATGCACTTGATGTCTCATTATTAGCAGTGAAAATGTACTGAGAAGCCTGGAGAAGTCTTCCTTGCGAAATCGATCCACCCTGCGTGGAACCGCCACTCATATTAACTCCAGACGTAATAAGCGAAAGATTCAAGATAGGAATTGCATCATCAATATGTTTCAATAAGTTCTTCATGTATTCTTCCACCTTTTTTATGGACTCTTTCTCGTTGCCATTAACCAATCTACCACTGATTTCGTTCACAGTCTCATCAAAGGAACTGATCTCTTCATTCAACTCTTTAATAAAATCTAAAGTGTGGTCTAAGACACTGTTTCCACGAGCAGCCGAGAGCTTGATTAAGTCAATTGATGCGCTAACTATCCTGATCTTAGTTTCTATCCGGTTTCTTGTAACCTCGATCCTTCTTTTCTCGGACTCGGGAATCTTATCGAGAAATTGAGACACAGTCTTGATCGCATAGCCAGATGCAAGTGAAATACCTGACCTGATAGCAAAGGTAACCACTTGGCTACTCGCCTTCGAAAGTATTTGGTCCATCCTAATTTACTGTCTGGGATTAGCTGATAAGTATTTTTGAATTTCTACAGCACGCGTTGCAGTAACAAACAAACATCACCGCCGCCCACACTTTCTTTCTAGGGCAACTTTTAATGGCGAGGAAACCTTTGACACAGTTCACCACGCCGCTAGGCTCGGGTGCCGGTGTACCTCTAGACAAAAGGCCTCCAAAGGTTACAAATGGAGCCGAGAGACTATCCCAACCATTTCGCGTCCCATTTGCTAACAAGACCAACACGTCAGGCGTGGGATCGATGTCAACCAATAGAGGGTTACCCGTGCGATCGGCTAGGTCCAAGGTGCAGTCATACGCGATAGGTGAACTAATAGACGGCAACGAGAATCAAGATGTGTCGGAAGACATGGGCGTTGATGCCGAAGGAAACATTATTGTCACAAAGCGGATAGGCTCGTTGTTACCGAGACAAGTTCTCCAGGGAAACAGAATATTTAGCAATGAGCAGAAGCTTAGAAGGTCATTCACTGTGCCATTTTTAAAAGATAATGTGAAGAAGGAAGCGTTTGATCTTCAAGGGAGCCGGCCGCCTCCTTTGGGTACGCGTCAGCGTGCGTTTTTACCCCCACGCGCTCTTCACGATCCTATGAGCGAGTTAGCGATTGTATTATATGACCCTACAGTTGACGTAATTCCCAAGATCGAGGACGAGGTGAAGGAAGAAGCCAAGGAAAACGTTGCGCCCATTCAGGAGGAAGGCGAAGAAAACGTAGAAAATCGACCCGCAAAGAGGAGACGCACTCACAAGTCGTTAGCAGAAATGCTAGGAATTGTAAAGAACCCAGAAGAAGCCTTAGCAAAATTCCCCAACGTGCCCGTGGTTATTGATCCGCGCCTTGCTAAAATATTGCGCCCTCATCAGATTGCTGGAGTAAAATTCCTCTACCGATGCACTTCAGGACTAATTGACCCTAGAGCCAAAGGTTGTATTATGGCCGATGAGATGGGATTAGGGAAAACTTTACAATGCTTGGCTTTAATGTGGACTTTGCTAAAGCAGAGTCCTCGTGGTAAGAGAACTATTGAAAAGTGCATAATAGTGTGCCCATCTTCCTTAGTACGAAATTGGGCCAATGAGATAATAAAATGGCTAGGAGAAGGAGTTTTGACTCCTTTGGCGGTAGATGGGAAGAGCACAAAAACGTCGGATCTTGGCTTGGCGTTACAGCAATGGTCATCCGCGACAGGAAGAAACATTGTACGACCAGTCTTGATCATTTCATATGAAACATTGCGACGTAATGCGGATAAGATCGCTGGTACAGAGGTTGGACTTATGTTAGCCGACGAGGGCCACAGACTCAAAAACTCCGATTCATTAACCTTTACAACGTTAAACTCCATACGATGCGAAAGAAGAGTCATCCTTTCAGGAACTCCAATTCAGAATGATTTGTCTGAGTACTTTTCCCTCTTAAATTTTGCAAATCCCGGATACTTGGGTTCCAGGATGGACTTCCGAAAGAACTTCGAGAATCACATATTGCGAGGACGTGATGCAGATGCTACTGATAAGGAACGCGAAATTAGTGATGCAAAATTAACAGAATTATCACAAATGGTATCCAAGTTTATCATTCGCAGAACTAATGACATCCTTTCAAAATACTTGCCCATAAAGTATGAATATGTTCTCTTTACTCGCATGTCCCCCCTTCAAGACTCATTGTACAAGCACTTCATTACATCTCCTGAAATCAAAAAGCTATTGAGAGGTGTCGGCTCACAACCATTGAAGGCTATTGGTATGTTAAAAAAGTTGTGCAATCACCCAAACTTGCTCGATTTACCGCAAGATTTGGAAGGTTGCAGCCTGCTATTACCCGATGACTATCAGTCTTCAATTGGATCCAGTGGCCGCAATACCGAAGTTCAGACATGCCACAGTGGTAAATTCATGATTCTTGAGCGTTTTTTGAAGCAAATAAAAACAGAGACCGATGATAAAATTGTTTTAATATCCAATTACACACAAACGCTTGACTTGATTGAAAAGATGTGTCGTTCGAAGAAGTATGGATGCCTTAGACTAGACGGCACTTTAAACATTAACAAAAGACAGAAGCTTGTGGACAGGTTTAATAATCCTGAAAACCCAGAGTTCATATTCTTGTTATCTTCAAAAGCTGGTGGATGCGGCATTAACTTAATTGGAGCCAACCGATTGGTCTTGATTGATCCTGACTGGAATCCAGCTTCAGACCAACAAGCATTAGCACGCGTGTGGCGTGATGGGCAAAAGAAAGATTGCTTTATTTACAGATTTATTGCAACTGGTTCTATTGAGGAAAAGATATTTCAACGCCAGTCCATGAAATTGTCTCTTTCAAGTTGCGTAGTGGACGAGAAGGAAGACGTGGAGCGGTTGTTCAGTGCGGATAGTTTACGCCAGCTATTCGAGTTTCAGCCGAATACCTTGTGCGACACCCATGATACATACAATTGCAATAGATGCGACAAAGAAACAGGACAGCACACCAAGCCACCAGTGATGCTCTACGGAGATCCCACTACGTGGAACCACATGACGCATTCCTCGTTGGCACCAAATCAGGATTCATTGATTGCAAATGAGGCCTCATTCCAAGACATATCTTTTGGATTTCAGTACATATCCCACTAGATAGATCATCAGTCGCATTATTTATTGCACCACATTCTTTTTTCCCCGCGAATTGAAGCTCGCTAAGATAGGAACCCACGGAACGTATCCCCGCTAAGCCAATAACTTCGCTACCAGAGTAAGCTTTGTTCATCATGTGACTTAATCTATATATTTGCGGGTTAGCCTCTAAACCAATCTAAACTGACATGTCTAGCGGTAGTTCTTTTCCTCCCAATGCCGTAATTGTTGTGGGCGGCGGCCTCGCTGGCCTCTCGGCGGCACACCAATTGTACCTCAGGGGCGCGAACGTAATCTTGCTTGACAAGCAGGGATTCTTGAGCGGAAATAGTGGGAAAGCGACTTCTGGAATTAATGGTGCCTTGTCCCAGACCCAAATTGATCTCAAGATCGATGACACAGCAAGGAAGTTTTATGACGACACACTTGCTACTGCCAAAGACAGGGCCAATCCTGAACTAATTAAGGTTCTCACTTACAAGTCTGCAGATGCAATCCACTGGTTGCAAGATGTTTTCAGCTTGGATCTCTCTGTGGTTTCACGTTTGGGTGGCCACTCAAACCCGCGTACGCATCGCGGCCGTGACAGCAAATTTCCCGGGATGGCCATTACTTACAAGTTATTGGAAACATTGGAGGATTTGGCTGTAAATGAACCACACCGGGTTTCGATTTTAAAGAATTCACAAGTGATTGGTTTGATTGAGGAAAAGAGCGACGCAACTACGACGATAATAGGAGTAAAGTACAAAGATACTTCAACCAAGACGAAGCACGACATATATGGACCCGTGGTAATGGCCACTGGTGGTTACGCTGCTGACTTTACAAAAAATTCGTTATTACGCAAGCATAGACCCGACATAATTGATTTGCCTTCCACAAACGGAGTTCATGCTACTGGTGATGGTCAGAAAATTATCATGAAGCATGCTGGAGTGGGCATCGACATGGATAAAGTCCAGGTCCATCCAACGGGCTTGATAGACCTAGATGATACTGACACCATTAGTGGAAAGACACGTCCACGGTTCCTCTTTCTTGGAGCTGAAGCTTTGCGTGGAGAAGGCGGTATCATTCTAAACGGGAAAGGTGAGCGGTTTGTGGATGAATTAGGTACGCGTGACTATGTTAGTGGCGAAATGGAGAAGCAAATACAAGCAGGAAATGGACCACTTCGGTTAGTTTTGAACCTTGCAAGTCAAGAAAGACTAGAATTCCACGTTAAGCATTACAAGTCTCGTAATTTGATGAAAACTGTTTCCGGCGCTAGTTTGGCCCAAGAAATTGGTGTTGATGAGAACAAGTTGAGATCGCAGTTTGAAAAGTATAACAAGGCTGCGAAGGGGGAAGTGGCGGATCCGTTTGGCAAACGTTTCTTTCCTGCGACACCTTTCACTTTTGCAGCTGACACCCAGTACCATGTTTCTTTCATCACTAGAGTGCTACACTTTACTATGGGCGGTGTAAAGATCAATGATCGCTCACAAGTCTTATCTAGCAACGAAACCCCATTTTTGGGATTGTACGCGGCAGGAGAGCTAGCAGGCGGTGTGCACGGCCATAATCGTCTTGGAGGTTCGTCCTTGCTAGCATGCGTCGTCTTTGGACGACTTGCTGCTGACGAGGCTGCAAGCTACAACTTGAAGAAATTGAGTTCAGGCCTGTTGGGAAGCTCCAGCTCTGCAATTGCCCGTCTAGGTGCCATTTACTTGCACATTGACCCCCAAAACCCGCAAAAGATAACTGCAGGTTGGCTGCAAAGCCTGGAAGCTGCACCGGTGCCCGAACTGAAGTCTCAGACCAGCTCAACCGAAACGCCAAAGCGACGCACCTTTTCCATTCCCGATAAAGAGTTTTCGGAGGAAGAAGTCGCCCGCCACAATACCAAGCAAGATTGTTGGTGCATCATAAAGAATGTTGTCGTGGACTTGACGAGTTTTATGGACCAGCATCCTGGTGGGGCCCAGTCTATTGCGAATTTTGCGGGCAAAGATGCCACCGAGAGCTTCGCTATGCTCCATGACGACAACTTTATTTCAAAGTATGTCCCGGAGCACGTCTTGGGCCGTGTCAAGGGCATGACCCCCAGTCTTGACTTTTTATAAATCATAATAAAAGCACGTATCGATTTGCAAGTTAGTCTTTAGCATATTTACCTACTTACAACCAGATGAAAGTGATCGCACTGATCTAATGTGAGTATGCTACTGCTCCTCCAAGAAGGCCTCGTAAGCGGCCTCGTCCATCAACTCGCTGGCAGCCTTGACATCGTCACTGCTAGACAACTTGATGTGCGCGATCCAGCCGTTTCCAATCGGGTCCTCGTTGAGCAACTGGGGCAGGCTCGACAACAAGTCGTTGATACCGTATACTTCACCAGCTACAGGAGAGTAAATCTCAGACGCACTTTTGACCGACTCGACGGATCCAATGGTGTCACCAACCTCGACGGCACTGCCAATCTCGGGAAGCTCGACAAAGGTAACGTCACCAAGAGCCTCGGCAGCATACTTTGTAACACCAACAAAGGCAGAATCGTCAGAAAACGTAGCCAACCATTCGTGATCAGAGGTGTAGTAGATTGCAGTGGGACCCTCGCCGTTTAAGTACTTGTAGACATGCGAGTCCTTGTTGAGCTTGTGGCTGACGGAGTCCGCAAGCCTGGTTGTGGTGGAAAAGGGAGCGCTAGCGCGGGCAAGGGGTGAGCGCATCAAGAGCGAGGCGGGGGAGCGGATAGCACCCACGGCGCTGCGCAAAGCAGCGTTTCTGGCAACCTTGGCGACTGGCGCCTGTCTAGCAAGGGTTCTAAGCATTGTGTGTGTTGAGTATAACAGCAGCAGCGTGGAGAGGGTCCTTTTCTATCAGTTTTATTCGTCGGAATGTTTGACTCGGGCCCTCAACTTGACTCGGGCAGGCATAAAGAAGGAGTCAGAAACGGTCGTGGTGCACCATACCGGGCTGCCCAGCACTTGCGAGGATGCTGCAAGCGCGATCTTGTTACGGTTCAAGGAACATACCTATGATATAGTGATAGGATGTGAAGCTAGGATACACTTTCAGGATGCAATGTTTGAAAAAGAACCAAGGCAGGTTTTGTGAGGCGACGTATCAATAGTAGTACAAATGTAATATCGCGGTGGCCCGCCATTTAATGTAGAGCCATGAACCGCAGTCTCGCGCTAGACCATCCTTCTCGCGCACAGTAAAAAACTTGAGAACCAGACCATGGCCTCTGCAAACAGCTCCGACCCCATTTACCCGCCGCGACTAAACGTGACCACTCACTTCCCCGAGACGTTGCCTGCGTCAATCACGGCCAATATTATGGCGCACAGCAGTTATCGAGGCAGTTTGTATCGAAGCTTATTTATTCAATCTCTTACACACTGGCCCTACCTGATCTCTAGCTGCCCCTCCCTGAATCATGGATGCCATCACATTTCTCAGCGAGGTTCCGCATCACGTTCTGTCCTTACTAGATATCTCCCACCATCCAGCCTACATCTTTTAATCTCTCCTCTAAGCCCCACATCCCTCCCGCTCACTCATTTACAGACCCCTACCGGGTAGCCGCAGCACTACAGTAATTAAACACGTCATAGTATGGACTAAACAGAATATAAAGCAGCCACACTCAGTGCCGCCCGTGATCCTACCCTGTGGGAACACGGAACTACGTGAAGTGCACAACGATTGGCACGATGATGACTATCAAGACAATCACAACAGCGACGATGAGACATATTCTCATCTTAAAGTCCTTCCACCACATATCCTTGCGAACGCGGTTCGCACCGCGTCTGAAACCTTGCGCGGAGATAGCCAAGTTGTCTGTCTTGTTCTCTATCGAGTCCAAACGCTCACCGCGCTCAGCAACCTTGTTGATGTTGTCTCTCATGACACCGACAGTGTCGTCGATTTGCTAAACGTTAGTACTGTAGACAAGGACGGGTTAAAGAACATACCGCCTGGATGGCCGCTGTGCGCGACGTCGACTGCTCGCCAGTAGCCTGGTTAGGAATGTACGGATCGTAGGGCACAGAGGTGGACATGACAGGTTGGTGGCGGTCCGTGTGGAATGGATCAAGGCTTTGTTTTTTTGGTTGAAGCGAAACGACAAGCGAGCAAGCCGCCACCCCAACGATTCGCTACCGGGCCTGTGATCAGCGACGCGGCAAGTGCGCAGCGCTGCACCACTGGGACCCTGCTACTCTACTCTACATTCCATCTCGACTTTGAAACGATGTCGTTGCATGTAGAACAGGCAGTGACCCGTAGAAAAAGCGCAGACACGTAAATATGCCTCTATGCGCCCCAGGAGAGGTATAAACAAACCGCCTTCTAGGAATCATGTGCTATGGGGCGGCAGAATCCACCTGCCGTCATCACAGGCCTCGGCCGCAGTGTTTTTGCGTCCTGTTGCAACACATTGAACCTTGCAACTCCTTTTACAGCAATTTCTTTTCAAACATCCAAGCCGCAACAGTGTTGAATTTTAGAACCACCGGCGAGACAAAACAACGTTGGCTTCGGTATCTAGCGCCACTTCTTTTCACGCAGCTGCTGTTTGACGATCCAGTTAACACCTCACGGAGTACTCTTGAAACAGTGCTTCCTTCTCACAGCTGTTTACACAACCTATAGCTACTCAGATATATCAAGATGGACGGTGGTATGTATTTTTGTTTTCGACACTAGTCTTGCGATTACGTGGCCGCAGCACACGCAGCGGACACAGATCAATCGTGCGAACGGCACCTGGAGGTGATGGTGGCAGGTGGGCACACACACAGTGCTTCCTGCTGCTATCGTAATCGGTGGCGGCTGGCATCGCCGCAATCAGTGGCGTTGTCAGCGAGGGGTGAGAGCAATTCGCTGTACTCCTCTTTTCGTGGATGATCTGGCGTTTTGGGTCGGTAAGGGCACACAATTCATCTGTGATGGCTACATCGCTACAGTTTTACGGCTACAGCGGCACAGCACGGCTTTTGCGGACGTGTCGCTTTGACGTTGGACGTTTTTTTGCTGGACGCTTTTTTCCAGCGGTTTTTTTCGCGACACCCCTTGCGCCCAATCAGCGGACGAGGATGTATGTATGGTACAAATACTAACGAGACTCCCTGCTATAGAAGAAGTTGCTGCTTTGGTCATTGACAATGGCTCGGGAATGTGCAAGGCTGGTTTTGCCGGTGACGACGCTCCCCGCGCTGTTTTCCCCAGTATTGTGGGTAGACCCAGACACCAGGGTATTATGGTAGGTATGGGCCAGAAAGACTCTTATGTTGGAGACGAGGCCCAGTCCAAGAGAGGTATTCTTACCTTGAGATACCCCATCGAGCACGGTATCGTTACCAACTGGGATGACATGGAGAAGATCTGGCACCACACCTTTTACAACGAGTTGAGAGTTGCCCCTGAGGAGCACCCCGTCTTGCTTACCGAGGCTCCCATGAACCCCAAGTCCAACCGTGAAAAGATGACCCAGATTATGTTTGAGACTTTTAACGTTCCTGCCTTTTACGTGTCTATCCAGGCTGTTTTGTCGCTTTACTCGTCCGGTAGAACCACTGGTATCGTCTTGGACTCTGGTGATGGTGTTACCCACGTGGTGCCCATCTATGCCGGTTTCTCCTTGCCCCACGGTATTCTCAGAATCGACTTGGCCGGTAGAGACTTGACCGACTACTTGATGAAGATTTTGCTGGAGCGTGGTTACACTTTCTCTACCACCGCTGAGCGTGAAATTGTCCGTGACATCAAGGAGAAGTTGTGTTACGTTGCTCTTGACTTTGAGCAGGAGATGCAGACTTCCTCGCAGCTGTCGGCGATTGAGAAGTCGTACGAGTTGCCCGATGGACAGGTTATCACTATTGGTAACGAGCGTTTCAGAGCCTCTGAGGCCCTCTTTAGACCCTCTGACCTCGGTTTGGAGGCTGCCGGTATCGACCAGACCACCTACAACTCCATCATGAAGTGTGACTTGGATGTCAGAAAGGAGTTGTACGGTAACATTGTCATGTCCGGTGGTACCACTATGTTCCCCGGTATCGCTGAGCGTATGCAGAAGGAGATCACTGCCTTGGCTCCCTCATCTATGAAGGTTAAGATCATTGCTCCTCCGGAGAGAAAGTACTCCGTCTGGATTGGTGGTTCTATCTTGGCTTCTTTGTCTACCTTCCAGCAGATGTGGATCTCAAAGCAGGAGTACGACGAGTCTGGACCTTCTATTGTCCACCACAAGTGCTTCTAAGAGGCTCCTCGCCTGAAAAAACGCGGGTGTGTGGGTGTGAGACAATAATGGTTGAACCAAAGATTCCATCGCTACCTTGCCTTGTCACCCACCCCTTGTTTCTCTTTCGTCTTTTTTATTGTTATTTTGTTGTGTGGTTTGCACAGTGTTGCAGAGGGAGTAGACGAAAGTTGATTGTATGTGTCCCAAAAAAATAGCGGACTAGAGCGCATTTTTGAGGTCTCAAGTTTCTATCGTGGTGATTTCTCGAGTGTCCCTCTCCCTGTACGGCATCGTCAGCTTATTATACTTGTCTTTGAATGCTTGGGCAAATTTATCCGTTTTTTTCTATAATACAAAATTTACAATATTAGTCGAAGTAGTAAAGCCCATTCTACTACTTGAGTAAACTTCCTGCTAGCAAATGCAGCCAGAAGACGGTAAAATGCGATGGCAACACTTAAATTTGGGTTTCGTAAATTCGTAACATTGGTGCACTAGTGATCGCTTCCTGCTTCACTGTCCTCTAGCGGACGTGGAGACACCGGTGCCGCTGGATTGGCTTCCACCTGACCATCTCTCCTCTTCGCTTGGTTTAAACCGTCATAGAATTTCGCCCAGAGTCTACCCACATCGTCAAACTCCTTGCCTACTTGTATCGACTCATTGAGAGACCTATTGAGAACATCCAAATTGAAGATGACCAGTTCCATCAGCTCTGCAATCTCCTGTATAAGTAAGTCACGCTGTCTTTCAAAGTAGGAGCTCGTCCCACTCTCGTTGGCTTTGGACATTTGTAAGGCGCGTCTGTAAATGTAAATGCGTTTGCTTTTCAGCTAGTAAATCAACAAATCTCAAAACGTGTCACGTGAACTCTATATGAACAAGGTCTCACTAAGCACGCACAATGTTGTGGCCACCACCCATGTAGATATTGATATGGCGGCTACGCGCCTGTCTAACATCCACTTGTTCCTGGGGATAACGTATAAGAGTAAACACATATTGAACACTAAGGCCAATGTAGTGATTAAGAGGGTTGCAGTGAGTTCAATTTTGTATCCCTTCGCTGAACCACCACTGGGGATGTTCAAGAGCCCGCTCATACCCATTGCGCATATCGACAAGAGAGGTCCACCGAAGCAGGCACCAAATGACATTGCTGGCATACCCATGCGAGCAATGGTAATATTAGAAATGAAGTCTCCTACCGAATTGCCGACAGCGAACACAGTAATACCTAGTATTTCATCACTCAATCGGTAGATAACAGCCATTGCCTTGAGGACACCTATGATCTCCGTCGCGATGAGCGAGATCCAGCACACAGCAACAATAAATCCTATGACAGAAGCAGTGTAGTTGATAAACTTAAGATTCGTGGTAGGTTGGTCAATACGATAAGCTCTCCGCACTGCCACCGATGCAAACACGGCTGTCACGATGCTAAATGGAAACCATAAATGCAAGTATTGCAGTGTCTCGCCTAATGTGATGTGCCCCACAAAGAAAATTGCAAAAAAGGCCTGTAGTGACAATAGTCTCCGGTCCATTTCAAATGCAAGATCCTTGTCAGTGGAGTCTGTTTCTTCCAAGAGAGCGAGCGTAGCTTCGTCCCTCAGTGGAGTGGAAACGCGTAAGATAAGGGCTATGGGTAGAGAGAGAACAAGGCAAATCCGATTAATCGTGCCTAGCTCAGCAAAGTCTTCGAGCTGGGGAAGAAGCAACTTTATGAGCGTATTATCCTGGTAATTGAAGGACCGCACAATGTGCCTAATGCGGTACCGAAACATGCGGTCATCGTACTCTTCTTCGCTCTCTGGTTCATCTAAGGTTTCATCTAGGGTTTCGTCGCCCGCTTCTTGATCATGAAATTCGCCTCGTTGGTGGGTATATTCTCCATTGCTGTCTCCATTGATGTTTCCACTGCTGTATCTTTCTTCATATTCCCTTGCCGGGTCATCCCTGTATTGTTCCCTGATACCACTCTCTCCACCCTCGCCTGTTGTGTTTTCTCCATCTGTCCGGTTTTCCTCTTCCGGATCATGGTCCCTACTTTCAACGGCTCGGTAACTCACTGTGTCCCCCACGATGCTCACTGTTTCACGCAGAAATACTTCTGCGACAGCCAGAAAATTGGGTCTGCTGGGAGATTCAGCCCCAATAGACATGTCCAAGTCATCAATTGTTGGTAGCTGCGACAAAGTGTCGAGGTAGACGTCCTCGTCTATATCGCCTCTTGGCATTGGCCGTCTCGTATCAAAGTTGGCCCTGCTACGCATCCGCAGCACGCGCCGACGCCTGCTGATCTTGGTCCAATGGTGACTGAGCAGCACGACCGTGACCCAGACCATGTATGATCCCACAAGAAATACGCAGTTCCATGCCGTGAGGTATGAGTCTAGGAGCGAAATGAACAAGCCAACAGTCACCACCAAAAAGAAGGATGCATCGCGCAAAAAGAGCGCCTTGGGAACCTTGAACGGATGAATGATAGCCAGTGTGCCTACCACGACAGTGGTTATAAAGAGACTCGCCCCCATCAACTCGGCAAACGCTAGCGAGCCAGATCCGACGCGCATTGCCAGGTACGTGCTCAATACATCAGGTGCCAGGTTTCCCAACGCCAATAGCGTCAAGCCAGCCAAGTTGTCCGGCAAGCTGAGAAGCTTTGATATCGTGTAGAGGTTGGGACAGAGGTAGTCCAGCGCCGTAACTCCGAGGGCGGCAAAGAGTACGAGTAGCAGCCCCAAGAGCGGCACCGGCCCGAACCATCCGCAATAGTAAATCCGTACATAGTCCAAAACGCTCTCGTATTCATCGCACTGTGCTATCACGAACGCGCAGCGTTCAAGCGCCGGTACTGACCATGGCTCACAGGCTCCTTGCTGCCTTGAGACGAGGTCCTGTAGGCTTCTCATCTCTAAAGCTGCAGAGAAAACTAAAGTCAAATGTCGAGTTTTTTAACTCTACGCTACACTACAAATGTACAGCTAATCATTGCACCACTCCCCATACGGGCACACGAAGGTAATCCCTTAGAGAGCACGAGGCTCTCTGATGGAGTGCTGCACCCAAGATCAACCGAAATCTCTCTCCAGTTCATCACAAGCAAGAAGCTGCAGCTGTATCCCGTTGGTCATGGGCCAGGAACGCCCTAAGGGTTCAGCCTCAAAGGAATGCTTTAGCGCTGCTGATGACTGTGTTTTTGCGTTGAAGTCAATCTTCATTTTCATCGCGCTCTTTTATACTTTTTCAGTGGCCGGGTAACGGCATCCAATAGGGCTGCGGTTTGGGGCAGCGACTAGAATGGCAGGACCAGACCTGGCTAGATCAAACTGTAGAACAGTCTGTAGACCAAACTACAGTCCAAACCGTAGACCAGACTTCCAGTAGTCTGACGAGATGCTTAAAATTCTCTGATGTAGACCTGACTTGGTTTTTAGTTGCTTACTAGTAAATATAATTGGCGTATCAACTGAGCTTTGGTGGAATTGTAGTTGATGAAGTACAGAGGTACAGCAGAGGTTTCGAGGGCTTGAGTACAGCGACTGATCAAAACCTGTGCTAACGTCGCGGGGAATAGATGATTAGCAGGCTAGTGCTTATATATTACACGGGTGCCCATTCCCGCTTGTATGCGGATACAGATACAAGAGCTAGTGTTACAGTCTAAAATTGCATGTTTCATGATATAGTGAACTTTGTAGATAGCTTATGCTCGAATAAAAGTATTATTAGTAGCAATACGCTAGAGAACTAAAATGATGACGGGGAATAAGGGATATGCCTTTTTATACATTAAATTAAGCTTCTGTATCACGGCTTATCGGTGATTCAACTTAACAAAGTATAATTCAATATGAATGCTTTCTAGTTTTGATAGTGTAGAAAGCACTACCCTTCTTAACCAGATCTGGTTTTAGGCCAGTTGGAAACAAGTAGACTAGGTATATCAGTGGTGGAGAGCTTGTTACTTAGTCTTAGCCTGTGACGAGAATAAGAGTGGCCTCTGTTATACTAGCAAAGCCCTCAGAACATAGACTAGGTTCTTGCTACAACCATTTCTGGCTGGCCACCTGGAGACTATTAATTCTTGAAGAGCCAATGCCTAATCTACTCCAAGAGCTATGTCTAACCAGAGCTACGGGTTATACTTGTAACAGAAACAGTGAGGGCCGCCTAATTTTTCGGATTGGGTGCAAAAAATACACGACCAACAGCTTGCCTGCAAAAAGTCCCTGCAGTTTAAACCAGTGGGCTATGGTACACTAATAAGCCTTACTGATGCCAGCTGTGATATTTTATTACAGCTAATAATGTCCCATTTAGTAGTGCTCTCATGAAATCCGGACATCAGTGGGGAAATTCAAAGCAAAATTAATATAGCCAATGTAAAGCTCTTTATATACACCTATACACCTATACATTTTCACAAACTTCTGAAATTTTGTGTATAATACATATAATACAATCCTCATGCAACTGCGTAGCAGCTAGTAGAGGATATAATAAAACAATAGTCCAGCCGATTTGCGCAAGACAAACCGTACTGGACCCCTCGCAGCTGTACTCCTTGGAGCCAGCCGGGAGGGAGCTTAGAAATGAACGTTCCGCCGCGGAACCGGTGTCCTTTTGGATCTTGTTTCTTTATTTTGTTTCTTTCATATTTTTTTGGTTCGCCGACCGGGAAGCTTTTCTAAGGTTATGACTTTTTTATCCCTTTTTTATACCTTTAGTTTTTTTAATCTTTTTTAGTCCGAAGACCTGGGAAGCTTTTCTATGGCTATGACTTTTTTATACCTTTTTTTATAACTTTGTAGTCTATACGATTGACTCCAGCTCTACCAAAGAGGTCACATAGCAGTGCAGTCTTGCATATGTTCCCACCGTGATTATCAAAGCAAGGACCATGAATTGTTAATCACGCTCAAGCTTCTCTTGTACTATCAAATGTCGCGTGAAGCGACATTTCGCCTTGAGAATCTCAAAGTTACCTGTACAAGAAAAGCACTCCATCCCCTTAGGCCACCAGAAGTGAGAAATTTGGAAGCATGTAGGGGGATGATGTGAACCTAAAAGTTAGTAAAAAAATTGAACGTACCGTAAAAGGAGACTTGACTCCATAGTAATACCCTGCTGAACCTAAATGTTAGTGAGAAAAATGAACGCACCGTAAAAGGAGACTTGACTCCGTAGTAATACCTTGCTGAACCTGAATTGTTCGTACCTGAATAATGAAGAACCTCTCACGACTAGAAGCTGATTCATAGCTATTGGTGCCCGGAGCTAGATAGCTAGTAGAATTAAATGCACATAGAGTTGACGGTACGACAGTGCTAGATGGTTAGTAAATAATAACACAATAAATCCGACCTTACTTGAGAAGACTGTAAGTGTGTTATAAACCCCTAAAATTGATAGGAACATTCGTAGTTAGTTCCAATCCACAAGTTATACTGAATATTTGGTTTCAACTTAAAATCCCCGTGCATGAATACTAAAATGCACAGTGTCCGTTGTAAAGAACCTAACATTCGAAACCTAAACAAGTTAGCGTTCTCCTAAAACATCCTTAGGCACCCCAATGAAATGATTACCTGACAACCAGATCTCTAAATTCTGAATTAGCAGCAGTTAAACTTCAAAAATAGTTTCAACATGAATGGTGTAGTGTTGAACATAAGTGTATAGTACCCACTCTAACTCAACATGTAGGTGAAAACATGGACCGCTAGAAAATGACATAAAGTATGACGTACCTGGTAGCGTAGCTCAAAGTATTAAAATTAGTAGTTAATATGCTAGCGTGGTTAGTAGTTGAAATAATTGAGTAGTTAGTGATAGAAGCCCTAGAGTAGTCAGTAATTGAAAGACCTGTAAATAATAGTTTGAGTATGAATGGTGTAGTTGAAAACATTAATAGTAAGTAGTTGAAGAACCTGAATAAGTTAGTATCTGAAAATCTTTTAATGTATGACGTACCTAGTAGTGTAGCTCAAAATATTGAACTTAGCAGTTAAAATGCTTGAGAAGTTAGTAATTGAAAGACCTGTAAATAATAGTTGATAGTTTGAAAATGACCGGTGAAGTTGAAACATAAATAGTGAGCTGAAAATATGTGTTAGTAAATGCCAAAACAATCGAGAAAATGAATACTTATCGCAAAGTGCCCTGAGTAAAGAAGGGAGAGGAGAGAGAATGAGAGAAGAGATGTTGAAATGATGCAGGAGAAAGATAGAATTGTTGGTCTGGCGTAGGAAATGCGGGAGTTAAATAGCATATAAATTTGGGTACAAAAGATGCGATGTTTGATGCTTGTACAATCACAGAAGCAAATGTTTAAGCATTAAATACGCAATTGTTGTAAAGTTGTTTGAAGTACAAGAAAGCATTTGAATTAATTAGATGTACTAAATCAGTAATAATTCGGGTTCAAGTAGAACATCAAGTACTATAGTGCTGAAAAAGGCTCAAGTTGTACAAGCTCAAACAAGTTAGGCGTAAAAAGTTACAATTGAACAAGTAGCTAGCGCTGATGATTGTACAGGCAGAAAATTGTACCAGTCGATTTGAGTGCAAATAGCTACGCAATTGCCTTCAATTGTACCAAGAAAGCTAGTTGCACAAGTACAGATTGGTTAGTTGAACAAATTGTACTTGTCGGAGCAGAAAGGATTGATAATTCAAACGCAGACTGATATAAAAAGTTTGGAGCAAAAATGTACAATCTCTTTGGGTGCAAATTGTTGGTTGCAATAATTAGAGCAGGTTAGGTGAAACCAAAGAGCTTTAGATTAATTTCAAGGAATCAACTTATAGATGAAGAACTAAAAAAGCTACAATATTCTGCTAGAATATTATATACTCGCTAAAGTATAGAAATGGGTTTGCATTGAGTTTATCGAGAAGAGCCAGGGGATACACCAACGAGGTAATCCAAGAGAGAAAAAAGTACTACCCTATTCGCAGGACATTCCCGAACAAAACAACTCGTCATTGGACGCAAACGAGACACTACTTCTGAATAATGGATTCTGCCCCTGGGTAATTAACGGGTACAATGTGCATAATTAAGTAATTTATATCAATCACTGCGTCTACATCTGTTCTCCCAGCTTTCTTCTAACTTCCTCACAACCGTAGAGAATACTCTTTCAGGTGCATCACTCGCCCATAGCGCATCCATGTGCTCGTACCCCTTGCATTGAAGCAATTCCAATTTATTGTGCATTTTGCCGTTACTGCCTGTAATTAATGCTTCAGTCAGCTTAATATCGACCAAATTGTCCTGATCGCCATACACCAAGAGCATAGGCACGTCCAAGTGATGCGCCACAGGAAAAGGTGTCGTACTAGCGTGGCGCTGGCGCAGTTGCAGGGACCAGCCTGCCAAATTGGTGACTCCACTGCTACCAATCTCGTCAAACATTTGAAACCGCTGGACAGTGATAATCTGGAACCAGTGTAGCAAGCACTTGACACTGGAGTTGGAGAACATGTGGCGGTACCCAATCTCCTTCTGCAGAGCCGATATATTCTGACACGTCCAGCCAAAGAGGTGTGACAAACAATAGTCCACAAGGTAGCTATAGGCCCCCAAACTGCACAAAATACCCAGCCAAAAGTGTACAGACGAAAGCACCGCCCGGGTGCCGAGTAGGGAGTACAAGAATGTACCGGACTGGGCCAGATGTGATACGATAGCTCTGAGCGCCGGCAGTGCCAAGTTTCCTGGGACTATCGCGGGAGATAGGCCAACAAAGTAGGCGAGTTTGCGATTAAGGCGTGGATGCAAACTGGTGCTAGCAAAGAACAGGGAACACCCCTGCGAGAAACCAATATATGCAATCTGCACTGGATCCAGGTAGAAACTCGCCACGTAGTCTAGGGAGTCAGGTATGTCAAAAAGCGCAAACTCGTCCAACGAGAAGTCCCAGAAACGGGTATCATCTACGCAAAGGGTCAAGTGTTTGCGAGAGTACTTGTTGCCACGGTTGTTTCCTAGCCACACTTCCCATCCAAGACGACACAAGACAAAGGGAAGGTTCCTCTCTGTCTCGTCGCCGAGAAGGAACAACTCAGAGTCCGTCAAGAGCCCATGCTGCATGTACGCAACCTTGCCGTTCCCATTATACAGCCTGTCACGACACTCCACCTTGTGAAGCACCAAGAGGTACCCATCCCGCGTCTGTACTACATGCTCGCGTACCACAAACCCGTGGGCCAGTGCGATATCATTTATGTCTCGCGCTACGGCTACCGCAGACGCTAGGGAGGTGTCGCGACAACCGCTATCCTCCCCTTTTGCCAGCCGGTAGAGCCGCGACAAGCACGCCTTGCCGAGGAACGCAATGAGCCGCAGCAGCATGGCCGCACATAGTACAAGGATGGCAACGACAAGTGATGGGCTCGATAGCCTGCTAGCGCGCCCCATTACGTAGCACAGTAGTCGTTTTTCGATTGGGTCTATATACAAAAGGATGTCGCTCTATCGTTGCGACACCCAACCGTCAATGACTTGGTAACGATAAGCCAGTGAGGTCACAGCCGACTAGCAAAGGCGAGTGGTGGCCAGAAATATGAGAGACTATTCTGATATATGAGATCATTCCGATACATGAGACCATTCGAGAGACCATTCCAGAGACCATTCCAGAGACAGAGAGACCAGAGAGACCAGAGAGACTATTCTTGAAATGAAACCAGATATACTACCATATTCCAAACCACTTCTTCTTCAGTTCCTCTGTCTCTGGAACATAGTCCCCGTCCTCAATTAGCTGCTTGGCGTAGTTTCGGTGCATATCCATCTCGCGCAACATCGCCTCCTCTTGTTCCTGACGCACCCGCAGCGCCTCTAAAACGTGCCGCTCACTAGGCCTATTCATCACAAACAGGCTCTCTGTTGTCTTTCTCAACTGTTCGGGAATGTAGTCTGTGTCGCGCACACTCTTGATCGCCATCTCGTGCTCACGCGGATGGTACAAATCGTCATAGTCCTGCTCCGACAAGGTCAGGAACCGCTCTTTTAACCGGAGGCGCGCGCGGTAAAAGTCCAGCATCACATTCTCCCGCCCCTCGTTCCAGCGGTAGAAGAAGGCACAGTAGATGACAATCAGAAACGTAAGGAGCGTGCCAAACAAGCGCGACCCGGTATTGAGCCGCAGGTTGGTGTCAATCTTGCGCAAGACTTTGTACTGGCCGGGGTACACCGCGGACAACGGCCGCGGCGTGTAGTTGAGGCGGTTCATTGTCTCGTTGACCTTTTTGTACTCGGTTGGGTTCTTGGGTAGGGAAGAGAAGCCTGCCGGCAGCTCGCCCGGGAGCTTGTACTCGGACGGGTACCCCTCTGGCGGCCGCACATCCATCGCGTCGTACGGGTTGTACGGCGCTTTGGGCGGCGTCCAGCCTTTGGGGTTTGGCCGTCTTTCAAAGTCGTCGTTCTTTGGCCCTCCCTCAGCGTCCAGCTTGGCCATTGTGCTATATCCATGTTTGTCGCGTCACGTTTGCTCAAAAAATGCCCAGTGCAAAGCGACGGTACCAAAGGCGCTCCCGCAAGATGACGCTTCTCGCGAGGTTCCTTGACTTCTTCTCGTTGGAGGCGCTCGACACGCGCCTCGAGAACCTGCGAAACCCCGCGAAGAAACAGGCCATTTTGAACAAGGCGAACCCCGTGTCGCGATGGCTGACGTGGGAGTTTAAGCTCTACATGGTTGTCTTTGCGGTCGTCGTTCCGTTGATGTACAAGACGGCCATGGACGCGCTGAACGAGACGAACCCCAACTATCCCAAGTTTGAGCACTTGTTGGAGCAGGGATGGATGTTTGGGCGCAAGGTGGACAATTCAGACACTCAGTACCGTTTCTTTCGAAACAGCATGCCGCTCCTTGTGGTGCTTTTGGTGTTGCACACGGGGTCCAAGCGCTTGTTTGGGCTAATCCTGAGGCTGAATGACTATTTGGGATTTGACTTGGTGCGTGGCTTTGCATTCTTATTTATGATTCATGGAACAAACGCCATAAAGCTCTTGGTGCTCATTGCACTCAACTATTGTACTATCAAGTATGTTCCGAACAAGCGGGTCGCGATCTGGGCGACGTGGATAACTGGAATTCTGTGCTTGTTTATAAACGACTGGTATGGGGGGTTCAAGTTTGGCATTAGTGCATTGGACAATTCGTACAAGGGTATTGTTCCTCGCTGGGACGTCTTCTTCAACTTCACCTTGTTGCGGATGATCAGTTTCAACATGGACTATGTCCAGTGCATCAAGCGGGTAGCCGAAGAGGGGAGTGTGCTTTCTGGAAAGGACCTCGCACCTATAACGGCTGGTTTGGATGATCGCGAGAGGTTGGACGCACCGTTACCGCTCCGGGACTACTCTGTGGCGTACTACCTCTCGTACCTCACGTACACCCCATTGTACATATCTGGGCCTATCGTGACATTCAACGACTATGTTTACCAGGCATACTACTTTCCCCTCGCGACCGTGACCGACTACAAGCGCATTGGCAAGTACTTTGCTCGGTTGGTGTTTTGCATCTTGGTAATGGAGTTCTTGCTCCACTTTATGTATGTCGTCGCGGCGAGCCACGTCAAGGCGTGGGAAGGCAACACCCCATTCCAGATCTCGATGATGGGCATGTTCAATCTCAACATTATCTGGCTCAAGTTGTTGATTCCATGGCGCTTCTTCCGCTTCTGGGGCTTGGTGGATGGCATTGACCTGCCAGAGAATATGATTAGATGCATGGACAACAATTACTCCGCGTTGGCGTTTTGGCGCGCCTGGCACAGATCGTTTAACCGCTGGGTTATTCGGTATGTCTACGTGCCGTTGGGCGGCGGTGGAAAGTACAGGATCCTCAACACCCTTTTGGTGTTTAGTTTTGTCGCAATCTGGCACGATATCGAGCTCAAGCTTCTTATGTGGGGATGGCTTGTGGTGGTGTTTTTGATGCCCGAGATCTTGGCTACCCTCTACTTTAAGCGCTTTGCAAAGGAGTCATGGTTCAGACACTTGTGCGCAGTCGGCGCGGTTGCAAATATCTGGATGATGATGATTGCCAACTTGTTTGGCTTTTGCTTGGGTGGTGACGGCACTGTCGCGTTGTTAAAGGAGATGTTTATGACGGCTAGCGGCTTTGAGTTCTTCATCATGTCGTCCTTTTGCCTATTTGTTGGCGTGCAGGTTATGTTTGAAATGCGCGAAGCTGAAAAGAGAAGAGGTGTAGACGTTAGGTGCTGATTGAGGCAGAATCAGATTTAACACCTTTCAGATTTACTGCACCTCAGATTACAGTGAGAGCTGGAATATATGGGCAGCGTATCAGCCTAGAGGTTTCCAGAAATTGGGCTGTAGTACTGTAAACAATATATTGCGGTATAGATGTTAAAAAGGCTCACAAGAGACTTGACTTTTTGTGGAGTATGGCTAGACATGGCTCCACCGATACCCGTATACAGCAGCGTAGAGGTGCGACAACGACACAAGCTCCCGTTTGAGAATCCGGCACAGTACAAATGCCACCTCAAGGAAATTACACAGCATGAATGTACGTTTAGGACGCTGACTGACCGGTCCACGCCGCCACAAATCATTTGCTTGCCATTCAAGCGCGTATTCCAGCGCTGTCTAGTGCCAAGCACAGTCAAGGAGGACGGAATCAAGCGCACCGTGGAGCGCTGGATCAATTACGAGATCACTGACGCATCCACGAACAAGGACTTGATTGTCGATACAGACCGGTACGGAGGGGTCGTGCAGGACTTTCTCACCGCCGAGAAAGACTTTCGCAAGCTCATGGAGTCTGACATGGAGGGTATATAGCAGGAGGAATAAGTTATATATTGAATAGCATAAATTACCAGGAATGGAAGGAGACCGGCGGTCGTAGACTAGGGGTAGTGATCCATTTCCTCACAAGCCATGTTGCATGCACAACAAGCCATGTTACATGCACCACGTGCCTACCCAGCCTACTGGAAGATATATGTCTCCCCATGTAGGCTAGCCGGTTACAATCCACGTCCAGGCTAGACGTTAAACCTTTCAGGTTAGACGTTCATGTTGGACGTTCAGGTTAAACGTCTTTGTTAAACCGTTCAGGTTTTCCACCATCTCCCCTAGTAGGTGGACCCCTCAGCGGGCTGGGCCAACTTCTTATTAGCCGCAGACGCCATGGTCTTTCTCAACTCCAACAAGACCGTCTCCATCGTGTAGATACGCTTCCATCCGCTCAAGGTGGGAAACTCTGACGCAATAACCGCGCCATGGCTGTCGACACACGGCAAGTTCACCTTGGACACAAACGTCACCTTTGGCGGCTTGTCGGGATAGCTCTCGTCGCACACGATGTTGAGCGAGTAGATGCGGTTCTCGTGCGTCGAGTGGGGGGGGCCCAAGATCGTGCCGTTCCAGTACGTCATTGTGATGTCGTCCTGGTTGGTCAAACCGTACGAGATCGACTCGGCGCCCCAGCCCTTCTCGCCCTTCTCCAACTCTTCCAACAACTTGAAGTTTCTCGGTCTACACTGTTAGTACGGCAGCACGCGGAGCGGCACGCGGAGCGGCGGAGGCGCCGGCGGTACGTACATCTTGGACATGCCTTGCTTATGGTCGTGTGGCGTGGAGGGAAAAGTTGAATGTCAACTTTACTATCCACACCTCCGCGTCATGTCCAGCACAGCATCGTCGCCGTTTCTAGACCGTCCGCGGCGTCTGGGCGCGGTCACGGGAGATGCTGAGGACACTTTGCATCTCCACCAGCGAGCCGTGTCGCGCTTGGAGCTCGAGGTGTCGAGCTTGCGGGCCGAACGCAATCTGGCGCTACAGGAGCGCGACGCCGCTGCGAGCCGCTACGAGGACTTGATGCTTGCCAAGAGCAAGGAGTTCAACAAGCTCAAGGCCAATTTTGACTTCTTGTACGAGGAAAAGGAGCAGCTCCAGTCGCGGAGCGAGAATGAGGCGCAAATTGCAGCTGTCACTGCGAAAGCGCTCAATGAGCAGGTGCTGGCGTTGGAGAGCGAAAACAAGACCAAGACCAAGGAGTATAATAGCTTGGACGCGGCACACGGAAGGCTAGTGCGGAAGTACGAGCAGGTCAAGTCTGACTGGAACTACCAGCTTACCGCGAATGACGCGTTAAGCACTCAGGTTTCGAGCTTGAAACGGAGTGTTTCGGACCTACAGGAGCAGAATGACGCATTGGTGGCGAAAATGGACAGGTTCTCGGACCAAATCAATAGTCTGAGTGCGTCTAGCCAGCTTAACTCCAATTTACAAGCCAAGAATGCGAGCTTACAGAAGGTTAATGGGCAGCTTCAGGCGCGGATCGACGCGTTATTGCAGACTAAGACGAGTGTGGAGTTGCTCAAACAAAAGAATGTGACTTTAAGCAACAAGGTTCAGCATTTGAGCTCGATTGAAGCAAAGTACTGCGAGTTGGAGATTGCTCACATGGAGATGACTACAAAGTACAATAGTGTTTTTAGCGCGTTGGAAAAAGCGGTACAAGAAGACTTAACTGAGGAGGCGGGAAATAACGGGAGTGCCAAGGCGCTACTTTTCGTTTCAAAGTTTGAAGCATTGCAGTACCAAAACTTGATTTTGGCCGACAAGTTTGATGCGGCTCAGTCAGAATTGAACTCTTTGCGCACACAGCTCTTGTCAGAGAAGGAAACAATAGAGCATGAGCTCAGGCCAAAAATAGACGGTTTGAAGCAGGATCTCAGCACCAAGGAGCAAGATGTGCAGAAACTTCAGAGACTTACCGCCTTGAATATCAAGGAAATTGAATTTTTGAGAAATCTGTTAAATGAAGCAGATTCGCACAGACAGTCCGAAAGTAGCGAGAGCACGAAATCAACGAGCCAGTATCTCACAAACTTGGAGAAGCTAGTTGATTCGTATCGCAGTGAGATTTCATCTTTGGAGCGCAAATTAAACGATTTTAACGCGAGACCCCAAGCGCCCGCATCGGCTGGCGATAAACGGCCAAGAATTGTTGACGACGAATTGAGATCTATAAACTATAAGGCGCAAGCGTCAATCTTGGAAAAAAAGAATACCGAATTGTTGTCACAGGTTAGGATGTTGGAAAAAGAGTTGAAAGAATCAAAGCTTGAGAGGGAGAGTACCCAAAACTTGGAAGATAAAAAGAAGGAGTTGAGAGTACTTCAGTTAAAATCAAATCCCGCTTCCGCTGATCAGATTGTCAAGCAGCTGCAGCTCAATGCATTGAGAAATGAGAATGAGGATCTCATTAAAAAGTATATTACCGGAAGTGCTTTAGACGATTTGATTCCCAAGACCTTATTTGAGCGCCAAGAAAATGACAAGGCCACACTTCAAACCAAGGTGGATCAATTAACCAAGAGAATTAATCGGTTGAGAACCACCTATACACAAAAGAGCAAAGATATTCTAACTATCATTTCCAAATATTTTGGTTACACTATTGAATTTTTACCTAGTCCGGTTAACCCTAATGATTTGTCGTCCCGGATAAAATTAGTTTCCAGGTATATGACAAATGACAAAACTTGCAGTTCTTGCTATTTGACAATTGACATTAACACCAAAGAACTAAAAGCATACGGAAATCACGAATTCAAGCTGCTTTACGAAGACTTACTGTCAAACTACAGTAAAGATCAAATCTCATGTTTCTTGAGTGCGCTCAACCTCAAAATTTACGATAAACTCGTTGCTGATAAATAGCCTGTATTATATTAAGTTGTAATGTATAAATTACATTTTAGATTATCGATTTCTCCAAGAGCAATGGCGAAACCAATTTTAATAAATCTATTGGTAGCTTCTCCAAGTTTTTAGGATCTTTGCTAATAGAGTTCCATGTCTCTCCTGTATTAATTTCGTCGAAGGAGGTTTGAAATTCTTCAACCAAAGAATCTTTTTCTGCAGAGGTGCCATGTTTGCTAGTAAAACAGTAGAGCCATCCCCAACAATCGCCATTTGTTCTATCAGCGTCTCTGGCACGCTCAAACCAAGATTTAGATTTACTGTACTTTCCGTCTAACCAAAAGAAAATTCCAATCCTCAACAAAATTAAAGGTGAGTTGCTCGTTGCCTTCAACGCATCCAAGAATGCAGTCTTTCTCTGAGACATTTTTGGAATTAATTGAAGGTACTCTATCCAAAGCACTGATGAATCGGGAAACATTTTGAGTGCTTTATTTGTGATTTGTCTTGCTGCAACCAAGTCGTTACTCTCTCTCTCAAATCTGACTTTTGAAGCCCAAAGCATATCACTTTTCTCATTCTTTAGTATTGCAGTATCAAGTACAGACCTTGCCCGAATCGATGATTTCAAGTATTCCAGGTCTACCCGACATAAAAGGATCCACATAGGGATAAACGAAGGTGTAGTTTTGGTTCCAATAGATAGTATTTCGCGTGCCAATTGTGCTTCACCCAAGTCTTCTAACAATACCTGAGCCTTTTGTATTATTAACTTTGGTGATTCTGGGCAGGCTTCAATTGCTTGATCAATGAGATCGAGAATGCGAGATTTATACTCATTGGAAGGATTGACGCGCCATAAAAATCGTTCAAGGTGAATGTACTTGGTCCAAACCCGTGGACTCGAAGGCAGTATTTGCTTAACAGCTTCAGCTGCAATCGTTTTTGCATTTTCACGATTAAACGTTTTGATTTCTAATTTGAGTCTCGCCATCCAAATTGTTTCGTCATTAGGAAGAACCTGAGTGGCATCACTAAGAATTTTTCTAGCCTTTTCAATATTCTTTCCAAGAATCCAGGTGTCTTTGGCGTACATCAAAGAGAGAATACTCTCATTAGGGTTTAAAAGAATGGCCCTTGAATAGTATGATGAGATATCGTCGATCTTGCCTTCTTTTTTCAATGAATCAAAGAGCTTCAACCAACTTTCAATGCTGTGAGGACGAGATTCGACAATGAACTCGTAGATAAAGTGCGATACCAATTTTGAGTCGCTCGAGAAATGCTTCGCCTCCAGGAACCAGCTTTTTAAAGGATCGGACAATTTATTATGTGAAGCCAAAGTGTGAAACACGATAGCTTTACAGGTTTTGGGAAAATTCTCTTGTTCTGCAACAGCGGCACTTCCTAACCATTCTCTCACCGTGACCACCACTTCATTCTTTTCGAGATCTTTGAAAGCTTTGGCAATAAGTTTTTGTAATTTTTCTTGTTCAATGTCCAAAACTTCACGTTCTTCTAATTTACACGCTGTGATCCAAACCATTCTATTTGCAGGTAAGGCTTTACGTGCTTTGTTGAGAATGACCTTTGCGGTAGAATAGTCTGACAAGTTGATTAACGAGAGCCAAAATTCCCAGTGGCCAGGACACATTTCGACAGCCTTGTAGAGAAGCTTGGAAACATCTTCAGTATCATCTTCAAGATTAATAAGTTCCTTCCATAATTCGACATTGTCTGGCATCTCCTCCAACGCCCTCATAATCACGCGTCTTCTAGACACAATATCACCTGGTGCCTCAAGCTCAAGCGCTTTGAGCCATAACGCAACAGAGCGTTTATTAAAGCCCAATGCCTCTGTGACTAGTTGCTTACACACCTTAGTACCCAGAGCAGAATTTTGGTGTATACGAATGCTCTCGAGCCAAACTTCCTCACTCCTCGGCACTGTACGGCAGCCTTGCACAATAAACGCCTTGGCTGCATCAAACTTTTTGGCCTGCTCTTCTAGCCTCGCCGAAGCAATCCACGAGCTCGACTTGCGCGGCTGTGTCTTCCTCAACGATGCAAGAATTAGCCTACCTTTTTTGATATTCGACAATTGTGCATCGGTGCCATTTTCCATGGCGATGATATCCTCAGCACTGGCGGAAGGCGCGTCAGCAGAGGAAGGCGCGTCCGCAGAGGAAGACGAAATCCTGTCCAGATGGCTTTCCAACAACGCATCGAGCTGGTTGCTCAATAACTTATCTCTTGCCTGAGAGATGGACTCAAAGTTGGTTTGCAGAAACCCCGATCCCGCACCCGCAATTAAGCTGTCTGGGGTCGCATAGCTTCTTTGCTGCAGCTGCTCCAACAACCTCGTCCGCTTGTTGCGGCGCGTCAAATCACCCGACTCCGGCAAGTTGGCCCACTCCTCTGCAGAAACTCGGGTTAAACCTCGCTTCAAGTCTGCAAACTTGCTCTCCATGCTGGGAACGGCATCCTCAACCACTGCCGCTTCAGTCTTGCGCTTCGATTGCAACCGCGTCTCAACTTCGTTGTATATACGCGTCGCCTCGTCGTCATCCTGGTCCCGGCTCCGTAGTACACCTACGTCGTCGTCCGCGAACCGCGCATCGTTGTCATCGTTGTCATCGTCGTCCCCGTCTCCACCCAACAACGCGGTAATCAGCGAAACCGCAGTGTCTGCGCGCGTAGTAAAGCCAGTGGCCCCACGGCCAACACCAGCAACATAACCCGCCGGAGCCTCCTGGTCTAGAAACGCTTTACGCTCCATTCCTCGCGGCAGTCGCTGCTGTTTAGTAGCTAGTCAAGTTGGAACATTCACGTGATGCGATGGCCAAAATTTTGGGCATCGCGAGCAAGTCATCGCAAGCAGACATCGCGAGTTACCGCTCTTTATCACGAAACCCACGGAGAATGCCCAAGAGAAGCGCCGAAGAGGAATTGGGAACGTCGTCGGGAAACGGCATCGCGAAGACTGGGGACGGTTCGGTCCCCTCGAGAGCGAACGAGGCCGCGGACGAGGCGGTCGCTGACCATGACATGGGCGAGTTTGAGGACCCTTATGGGGATGATTTCGAGAGTGACGGCGAGATCATCGAGCTTGATGGAGACGACGACGACGAGGAGGGCATGGATGAGGAGGGCGCGGCCCTGAAGATTGAGGAATTGGAACGCGGCGAGGAAACGGCGGAGGAGCCCCAGTCCTCAATCTACTTGCCTCACAAGTCCAAGCCACTTGGGCCCGATGAGGTTTTGGAGGCCGATCCGACTGTGTATGAGATGTTGCACAACATCAGCTTGCCGTGGCCATGCTTGACCGTAGACATTTTGGCTGACCAGCTTGGAAACGAGCGCAGAAGCTACCCTGCAACCATGTATGTGACCACCGCGACGCAGGCGGCACGGGGAAAGGACAATGAGTTAATCACTATGAAGTTGTCGTCGTTGGCGAAGACGTTAGTGAAGGACGACAACGAGGACGAGGACGACGAGGACGACGTTGAGGATGCGGGCAACCCCATCATCGACAGCGAGTCGATCCCGTTGAAGCACACGACAAACCGCATCAGGGTTTCGCCGCACGCTTCCGCGACTGGCGAGTACTTATGCGCGAGCATGAGCGAGAATGGAGAAGCCCTCATCTACGACTTGCTGGCCCCGTTCAAGGCATTTGACACTCCAGGCTATATGATTCCCAAGAGCGCCAAAAGACCGATTCACACTATTCGCGCACACGGAAACGTTGAGGGATACGGCCTTGACTGGTCCCCGTTGATCAGCACCGGCGCACTTTTGACAGGCGACGCCACCGGAAGAATCCACTTGACTTCCAGAACCACGCTGAGCTGGACTACGGACAAAACACCATTTACTGCGTCACTGGCCTCTATTGAGGACATACAGTGGTCCACGGGCGAGAACACGGTTTTCGCGTCTGCCGGTTGCGACGGGTATGTGCGCATCTGGGACACCCGCTCTAAGAAGCACAAGCCCGCCATTTCCGTGAAGGCGTCTGAGACGGACGTTAACGTCTTGCTGTGGTCCAACAAAATTAACCACTTGCTTGCATCGGGCCACGACGACGGCTCGTGGTGTGTCTGGGACTTGCGTAACTTTAACGCCCAGACCACCGCGCTGCCAGTTGCAAACTATGCGTTCCACAAATCTGCCATCACTTCTATTTCTTTCAACCCGTTGGACGAATCCATCATTGCAGTGTCGTCCGAGGACAACACCGTTACATTATGGGATTTGGCGGTTGAGGCGGACGACGAGGAAATCTCGGCGCAGCGCAAGGAGATGCTGGAGTTGAACGACATCCCGCCCCAATTGTTATTTGTACACTGGCAGCGCGATGTGAAGGACGTTAGGTGGCATAAACAGATCCCCGGTGCCTTGGTATCTACAGGTGGCGATGGGTTGAACATCTGGAAGACCATCTCTGTTTAGAGTAAAATAAAAATGTACATTAGTTCTAGATTGTATCATCCTTGTAGATTGTATTCTTTTGGACTAGTACTTCTAGATGGTATTAGCCCTCTAGCCTGCTTCTAGACTAATATTCCTTTGGGAATCTCTACAGTAAACGCATCGATATCATATACTCGTTAAATATGGCCTTCTACTAATACTTACTAGCCTCCTGCCGTTTCTTCTCTTGCTTAATAACTAGAGCTTCTAAGCGCGTCAATTCAGTCTCGGTGCTTATCCAGAAGTCATTCTCCTTGGTTATGGCTTGCACACAGCGCTCATAAATAGTCATATTCTTCACCACCAAGGAATGGAACACATTGGTTATCTCGTTTATCTGAGCCTGCCGTGCCTGAACTTGAGCCGTGTCTGAATTGAAGTCGTGAAGAGGATCAATACTTCCCGAAACGCGCGGAATATCCATAGTACTTAGCTTGACTAGATTGGAGTAGGCCTCTTTAATCTCTGGATACTTTAAAAGAACCATCTGGGTGGCCGAATCAAGACAAGTATCCAGGGCATCAGGTCTCTTTGCAGCAGTAGCAGAAGTAGTATCAGCAGCACCCATACCCGCATCACTTGATGTTCCATCTCCCTCCTCCACATCCTCCACGTTACCCCAGAGGTTGTGCTGGTCAATCACCTTGCGCAACGCGGCAAGCTCGGGAAACCTCTCAAAAGCCTTGTTCACTTCCCTCCTCACCAGCACTAGTTGCTCTGGCGCCGACAAAGAGCTCTGGCCAGCCACGAGCTCTAACTCGTCCAATCTCAGTACGAGATGGTGGTACGCTTTTGTATCCATGGTTTGGTCAATATATTAAAATTGACCAAACCTGGGTTGATGACCGAGAACGCCCCAGTGCTGGAAAAGAGGGGAACCAGCACGGATGACGGCGACTCTGTAAAGCGACAGCGGGTAGACTACTCGGCCTGTTCTGAGATCAGTGCAACATACAAGTTCTCGTACAAGAACGAGGCAAAAGTGACGGTGTTAGCAAAGACCGACAATGACTTGGTGATAATTACGGGATTGGACAATGGGGTAGTCAAGTTTTGGAGGAGGAAGGAAGTGAAGCTTAAGACGACGCAGGACGGTGACGACGAGAACGACGACTACGGTCAGTTGGAGTTTATCAAAGAGTACATGGCTCATCCCTCCTACCTGGTTGCGCAGTTGCTTATTAACGACGATAGTCTGCGACTAGTGAGTGTAGGCTCTGGAGATGTGGCTATCAAGGTGTTTGACTTGACGACGCTTGATATGGTTCTGGTTGTCAAATTGGAGTTTACTCCAAATACCGCTACACGTCAGAGTAACGCCTGGTACAGCGACAAGCACGAGGATAAACTAGTGTTTGGAGAGGAGGGAGGCAACAAGCTATGGCTGGTGGACCCAAGTGGCGACGAGCCTGCAAAATTGATTAAATCTGTGCACAAGGGTCCTATTCAAGTGTGTTTGTACAATAGGCGGTTTGGCGCCTTCATTTCGTGCGATGCTCGAGGCATGATTGAGTACTGGAGTCCCAACGGACTGATAGAGACCGAGTTCAAGTACAAGTCGGAAACCAATTTAGTAGACATTGTTAGGGCCAAGGAGATGCCAGTGTGTTTGAGGATTAGCCTGGACGGCACCAAGTTTGCAACCTTGTCAAGGAGACAGGGAGATACTATACGCGTCTTTCGATTCAAAACTGGCCAAGTGATTGCAAATATGCGCGAGGAGCAGACCGAGAACATGCTGTGGAGTGGAGGAGACATGTCTTTCGACCAAAACGATAAAGTACTCTTGTACACGGCGTTACTGGGGTTGAAGGTGATTGATGTTTCTAGCAAACAAACTTTAAACATTCTTGGTGACAATGAGCACCAGGAGGGCGTACCGTTGGGTGCGTTTATATTGCTTCTGAAACTCTCATTGCGAGGATTAGACTTGCAAGACTTGTCTGCAGAAAATGCGATTATCCGGGCCAAGTTGACCAAACGGCCTATTGTGATTGCAACCGCCAACTCTCCCGTGTTGTACATATTTGCCAAGCACGGCGAGGCGAGAGCGGACAGGGACATCGATTTACTGAGACGGGGCCGTGTAGTGTCCAAAACAAAGGAAACGGCCAGCTACTCCAAGGTGACGTTGCACACCACAATGGGCGATATAAAAATCAAGCTACACGGCAAGCTTGTGCCCAAGACTGTGGAAAACTTTGTCACGCTCTGCCAGCGCAAGTACTACAACAATGTCGTGTTTCATAGAGTTGTTAAGGACTTTATGATACAGACGGGCGACCCCAAGGGAAATGGGACGGGTGGCGAGTGCGCTAAAGGTGGCCATATGGCTGACGAGTTTCATCACCTTTTAAACCACGATGTTCCATTCACGGTGAGCATGGCTAATGCAGGTCGAAACACAAATGGATC
Organism: [Candida] anutae; assembly: GCA_030566955.1. NCBI lineage: Eukaryota > Fungi > Ascomycota > Pichiomycetes > Serinales > Debaryomycetaceae > [Candida] anutae. The sequence continues at coordinate 17,326 of JAKUBP010000054.1, read as the reverse complement.
CCAATTCTTTATCACTACTGAACAAGCCAGTTATTTAAACCAGAAACACTCAGTGTTTGGATCGGTGTATGATGGCTTTGAAACAGTGCGAGCGATTGAGCAGGTGGAAACCGATGGGCAAGACAAACCCATTGAACAGGTTGCGATCCTTTCCACTACGCTAGAGGCTTAGGGAAGCTAGAGGCTAACAGTAGAGGTACAGTAGAGGTACAGCAGAGGTACAGTAGAACAGTAGAGGTACAGTCGAGGCTTACAGTAGAGGCTAACAATCGAGGCTTATCCTCCCCACGACGATACACCACCCTCGAAACATGCAAAATGTAATACAACTGTACACTAAATGTAAAACCTACTCCTCCTCGCTGCTGCTCCCGTCGTCCACCACTCTTGGACCGCCAACCAAGTCGCGGAGACTCATGGGCTTTTGACTGGGCGTGCTGCTGCTAAAACTATACGGCTTGGCCAGCACGCCCTCGTCAATAACAACCAATCCGCGACCAGCCCCAGACCCGTTAAACGTAAAGGAGCGAGACGTGTCTTCGTCAACGTCGGACTGCGAGTCGTCTCCAAGCACCTGGTCCAACTGGCTCTCCAAGTCCTTGAAATCGTCGTCCTCGCCGTCAGAATCGTTCTTGGCGGGTACGACGCTGGGCGTACTTGGTACAGACCTGCTTACCGGAGGATACTTGGACGCCAGACGAGCCGCTTTTGGCGGGCTCTTTGTAGCCCGCGTGGGTTTACGCGGTCGAAGGACCGTATCCCGCCCAGTCTTTCGAATAACCTTCTTTACCCGGGACTTGTCCTTAAGTTCTTTCTCCTTCTCCCTTTCTCTCTCCCGTTCTTTCTCCTTCTCCCGTTCTCTCTCCCGTTCTCTCTCCCTCTCCCTCTCCCTCTCCCTCTCCCCATCCTCTAGCACAATATCCGGAAACTTGTTATCGTCCAGCCCCTCCAAGTCGTCAAAGTCCGACTCACTAATGATATTCTGCTCCCTCTCCCTCTCCTTCCGCTCTCCTCCCCGTTCTTCCTGCTCTTCCCCCGTCTCCCTCTCCTCGTCCCATACCCTGATCCGCGCCCGGAGCTTGCTCATATTCCGCGAACTGCTGAACCGCACGCTCTGGTGCACCTTCTCCAACTGGAGCCGTCCCCCCGACACGAGCTTGAGGAAGTACCCGTCGTTCGCCCCGTGCGGCGGGCCTTGTGGCGCGCCCTCAAAGATGATGGGCGCGTCCTCGTCCGCCGACTGTGCCACAAGCAACATCTCCTGGTCCTTCTCGTAGAGCCGCAACGGCTTGGTGTGGTCCATCGAGTCGGGCACAAACCCGTAGCGGAGCGACACGCCGTCGTGCGACGACGCCAGCAAGTCGATCTCGTACTCGCCGTCCAGGAGCATCGCCAGCCACGTCCCAGACAATAGTGATCAATACGTAAAACATAAACAGCACCACGCCAAAATCATGAGGGCCGTGCTGGAGGTCTCCATTCTCCATCCGCAGGTGCTCTTGCTCCTGGCGGGCGTGACGACGCTGCTCATCTTGTCGTACCGCTTCTACCGCCGCTACGTGCGCCGCATCCGCAGCTACTTGGACTTGACACAGGCGGTCTTGGACCAGCAGCGGCCGCTCTACGGGCGTGTGACGCGCGTGGGCGACGGGGACAACTGCCGCTTCTACCACACGCCTGGCGGCGCGTGGTTCGGCTGGGGCTGGGCGCGCAGGGTGCCGACGAGCCGGGCAGAGTTGAAGGGCGAGACGCTCATGGTGCGCTTGTGCGGAGTGGACGCGCCAGAGCGGCTGCACTGGGGCAAGCCCGCGCAGCCGTTCTCGGAGGAGGCGCTCGAGTGGCTCCGGGGCTACATCGAGGGGCGCAACATCACGATCACGCCGTACCTGATTGACCAGTACAAGCGTGTTGTGGCGCGGGTACAGGTGTGGAAGTGGACGGGCCGCAAGGACGTGAGCGCGGAGATGTTGCGTGGGGGCGTGGGGATCGTGTACGAGGGCAAGATAGGAGCAGAGTTCGGGGACAACGAGCTGTGGTACAGGTCGTTGGAGCGGCGGGCAAAGCTCTTGAAACGGGGAGTATGGTCCTTGGGAAGGAAAATGACAACGCCAGGACAGTTCAAGAGGGCCAACTATAGAGGGTAGGTCTAGGGTCTGGGTCGTGGGAGAGTGGACGAAGGGTCGTAGGAGAGTGGAGGTCGTAGGTCTTTGGGTCTTGGGTCTTGGGTCTTGGGTCTTGGGGTTATAGATTAGCATTATGAATCGATATGGGGATTAGTGAACTATATAATAGTGGTGAGAAGTACTGGTGAATGATTAGAGTCAAGCTAATCAGCTCAGCCCAGCTGATCAGCTTGCTGATCAGCTAATAACTGCCCAGTAAGCTAATCATAAGCTAGTAATGCTAATCATAAGCTAATAATGCTAATCATAAGCTAATAATGCTAATCATAAGCTAATAATGCTAATCATAAGCTACTTTCTCACTAAATCACCCACCAACTCGCTCAAACGTTCAGCATCCGCACTACTTCTCGCCTCAGCATACACTCTTACAGCATCCTCAGTCCCCGACGCCCTCACAAACGAGCGGCCGCTCGGAAACTGCGCAACCAATGCATCAATCTCCAGCTGGAGGCCAGCCGGCTCCACCAAGGTGCGCTCCGCATTGGTGGTTTTGAAGATGCCGCGGTCAGGCACCACCACCTTGATCAAGCGGTTCGGCAAGTCCAGGTACTCGCGGTCCCACGCCTCTGGCGTGAGCTTGAGGTGCAGCACAATCGCCAAGATGGCGAGCAAGTCGGAGATGGCGTCGCCAACCGTCTGGTTGATGAGCTTCGTGAACTGCTGCAACACGTTGATGGCGGCCTTTGCGCTGTCCGACTCCGGCTGGTAGGCAAAGATCTTGGCCTCGGCGGCAGCGTCAAACACAACCGTTCCGTGCCCGTTAGCCTCAAAGTAGACCCCAATGTCAAAGCTGAGCGCCTCGTGGTGCAAGTGCTTCACGCCTGTGGACGCGCAGCGCACCGGCAAGCGCAACACCTCCTGGACGTACGTGGTCGACGAGCCGTTGGCGTACGCGGTCTGCACCACGCCAATGGCCAAGTCCAAGTCGGCAAGGTGCGTGAACAACTGCTGGAAGAAGAGCGCCATCAACGTCGACAACTTGTCCCCGTCCAAGAGGCAGAAGCGGCCCTCGCCGTTCACATAGTAGCAGATCAAGCGGTCGGCGTCGCCGTCAAACAGCGCGTAGAGCTCGTTTGGACGCGGCAGCGCGACGCTAGCGGGTAGCCGCTGGTTGGTCTTGACATAGTCGGCGCCGCAGTCGCGGTTCAACTCTGATGGAACGTCGTACGCGCCATTGACCACGGTTAAGTCTATCTCGTCCTTCAAGTACCCATCCACCAACTCTTGCATCTTGGGCGCGCCCACCCCGTTTGCAGCATCCACAACAAGCCGCACCGGCTCGGTCTCGCCCAAGAGCGCCTTGTACGCACTGGCCATCTTCTCGTAGTACCCCTCCTCCGTCGGCGCGCCAAAGGCGGCGTCGTTGGTGGTGCGCGTGATATAGTGGAGCTGGGGCGTGGTGCACAAGCCAATGTCCCTATACGTGGTACCCGCCACCAGGAGAAAGCCGTCGATGGTCAGCGCGCTCAACGCAGGGCTCAGCGCGCGCGAGTCGCGGCCAATGATGACGTGGGCCTTTGCGGCCACGTTGATGCCTAGCTGCTGGACAAGCGACTCCACTGCCGCGCCCAAGTCGGCACCAGGCGTGTTCGCCAACAACGTCGCGTGCGCCTCCCACGACGACTCCAACATGCTGCCGGCCGGGTCCACGACCTTGACGCCGTTGTCGCGCGGCGGGTTGTGCGACGCCGTCACCATCACCCCCACAGCCTGGCCGCCCAAGTACTTGGACCGGAGCGCCGCCAACACGCCCACCGTGTAGTTCACATAGTCCAACTTTGACGCGTCCATGCGGAAGCCGGCGGTGCCGTACGCGACGACCAACCCCTCGGGACGGGGGTGCGCGCTAGAGAGCTGGAAGAGTTGGGGCGACATGGTGATTTACAAGAGATTTTTGGCTACTCTAGAGCGCCATGGACAAGGCTAAAGAGTTCAAGAACTCGCTGTTCCACCGCAAAGCGAGCGCCGAGCGGCCGGGAGCGGAACGAGCGCTGGCGGGCGATGCGCCCGGGCCAACTCCGGGCGCCGTAGGGGGAAAACTGACGGAGGTGGCTAGCACTACAGATCGGCCAGGCCACAGCATGGGCCAGCGAATGGGACAGGCGTCAGGACAGGGAAAGGCCGGGAAGGCGGAGAAGGCAGGGAAGGCGGAGAGGAAGCCGCGGATGGCGCCCGCCTTCAGCGAGAAGCTCGCGCAGACGGGACGGGCGGACTGGAAGTTGGCGCCTCCAGCGTTGAAGAAGCGGTACAAGGCGATATACATGATATTGGTGTCTATACCGGTGCTTCTTCTCTCGGGGGTGGAGATGTACCGCCGGCTAGACGGGCGGTCGGTCAAGCGCGTGCGGCAGGGCGAGTTTATGGAGGACGGGACGGAAAGGATGTACAGTGAGGAAGAGAAGATGCGCGTGGAGGAAAACAGTTTGATGTACAAGATCTTTGGCCGGGACTACTTTATGGAGGGGGGCACAAGCAAGACCATGAAGCGGGAGGAGGGAGGGGCAGGGAAGTGAAGAACAGAACAAAAGAGAGAAGAGCAGAAGAGAGAAGAGCAGAAGAGAGAAGAGCAGAAGAGAGAAGAGCAGAAGAGAGAAGAGCAGAAGAGAGAAGAGCAGAAGAGAGAAGAGCAGAAGAGAGAAGAGCAGAAGAGAGAAGATAAGAACAACAGAGAGTAGAGAGTAACAGGGAGGAGGAAGTAGATTCCATAACTAAGATACAACTAGTCATTTCCAAATAGGTTTAGGAACCAGTCTAGGAACAATGTGCCTGTCGTCAAACCCGGACCCCAAGGTGTCTGACCGTGCGCGGTGCGGACGTGGGGCGCGGGGAGGCGTGAGTGCCTGGAACGGTAAATCACCAAGACCCTGGCCTAGCGATTTTGGTCCCGCCATCATCAGGCGGCTGGCGCGGCCAAACCGCACTGGCAGTGCCAACTTGTGCGACACTGGCACTGTGCTGCCGAGTGTGAACGGCGATCCAAGCTGCAGCCGGTGCGAGTTCCGCACTGGCGAGTTGAACACTGGATGGCTGGGGCAGATTTCAGGAATATTCAGCGGCCCCGTATTCTTTTTGATGCTGGGGTACCCCTTGTGCTTGTAGTCGCGTACAATGATGGGGATGCGACTGGGAATGAACGGGAGCTGTAGCGCGAGTTTTCCCAAGAGGGCCAGTAGGTTGTGTACTTGCTCGTCGTCGCTGAGCGCTTCTTGCTCCTCTTGCGCCTCTTCGCCGAGACTGGCAAGGTAGCGTCCCGGGCTGCGCGGCTTTGTCCGGCCACTATTGGTGGCTCTTGACAATGCTTCCAGCAAGTTTCTGGGCGAGAGGCCATTTACAATCATGTCGCGTATCCTGTCCTTCTTCTCGATGCTCACGGGCACCGTGTGTGTGCCGACATTGAGCCGGAGATTCAAACCCGGGCTGTGGCCGTAGCCATACTTTGTGGGCGACGAGAATGGCGAGTCGCCCAGATCAACCAGCTCAGTTTCCAACGCGCTATTGATTTCTAGCCACTTTTGGAGCAAGTCTTCGTAGTAGCGCGACACCAAATCTGCGTCATTAATGATGTTGGCCTTGAACGCCTTGTTGACCAACGCGATCGTGTGAGAGCACAACTTGTACGACACTGGAGTCACGGACCAGTCCAGATCCGCCAATATTTGCGTGCAGCTGGCTAGCGCCGCATCAACCAAGAATGAAAACACAGCATTCCAGCGTGGCTCAACCTGCTCGGTCTGGTACGCCTTTATCCTCGACTGTAAAAGCACCCATTGGCGCTCCAACTCGGCGTGCTGGCGCTCCACCGCGTGTCTAAACTTGGCCTGTTGAGGCGGGCACCGCGCGTAAAACTCTTCTGTGCGTCTTGGCACAATCTCTAGCGAAGTACAGAGGGGCTTGAAACGGTTCTCCGCCTCGAGAAAGAGGCGGTACAGCTCCGACTCGGAAGCGCTAAAGGTGGGAAGCAGTAATTTCTTGTCCAGCTCCAACTTGTCCAACACCGCTTCCCACGCCCAAACCGGCTGCGCGTTTAGCGGTTCGAGCTGGCTCACCCGGCTGAGCACGCTCTGCACCTCCAAAAGCACCGCAGGCACAACCTCGGTTCTGAGGTGGTGGTACAACAGTGCACACTCGGCCCGTTCGCGAACGGGCCGGAAACACTCTCGCGTAGCGCTCACCGCCTGTAAAAGTTTCAAGGAGCTTGAAATTGGGAGTTCCTGGTCCCTGTTCGTTTCTGCCAAAGTCGGTTTATCCACATGACCATTAACTATGAATTCCTCTGGCGTCACCAGCTCCTCTAGCTCCTTTAGCCCCAGCTCCTCTAGCTCCAGCTCCTCCAGCTCCTTTAGCTCCAGCTCCTTTAGCTTTAGCTCCTTTAGCTTTAGCTCCTTTAGCTCCACTAGCTCCACCAGCACCTTTGTTTTCCTAGCCCCCGTAACCTGAACCCCATCTACTTGTACCCCTTGTACTTGTACTCCTTCTTGTACACCCTCTCCAACCCGATCATCTCGAGCTTCCCCAACCAAACGCCCTAGCGCGTCGATGCAGTCAATGTTTCGCTCTATATCCACCAATTCCAGGCACCACTCGTAAAACTCGTCCAAGTCATGCTCCAGCGGGTCGAGCCCGCTCACAGCCTGCGTCACCGCCGCAAGGTACGCCTGCGCGTCCAGCACCACCGCGCCCGCCCCAGCGCCCGCCCCAGAAAGCGCCTCAGCGCCCAGACCCAGCACAGCGTCCGCAACATTGTCCAACACCACGCTTAACGCCGGCGAAACGCGCTCTCGCAACCCGCAGAGCACAGCGCCCATCGCCGTCGCCCGTCCGGCGCTCATCGCCGTCGCCCGTCCGGCGCCATCTCCATCGCCATCGCCCTGCTCAGCCAGCCGTTCAGCGCTCATACCATTCCTCGCCGATCGAGCCGAACCGCACTGCCAATTCAACCGCCAGCGGGCCCGTGCTGAAACAAACCGTTTAAGCACCGGAAAAAGCGATGGGCATCGCCAGTGTTACACCAAAAATGCCAAAAGCACCGAAACGGGCGGCGGAGAAAGTGCTGGCGGAGCAGCACCTCAACTCGGTGTTCAAGTTCAACACCGGGTTGGGCCAGCACATCTTGAAGAACCCGTTGGTCGCCCAGGGGATCGTGGACAAGGCGTGCATCAAGCCGAGCGACACGGTGCTCGAGGTGGGGCCGGGTACCGGCAACTTGACGGTGCGGATCCTCGAGCAGGCGAAGGCGGTCGTCGCGGTCGAGATGGACCCGCGCATGGCGGCGGAGCTCACCAAGCGCGTGCACGGCACGCCGCAGCAGAAGAAGTTGGAGATTATGCTTGGCGACTTTATGAAGACGGAGCTTCCGCACTTTGACGTGTGCATCTCCAACACGCCGTACCAGATCCTGTCGCCGCTCGTGTTCAAGTTGTTGAACCTCCCGCGGCCGCCGCGGGTCTCGATCTTGATGTTCCAGCGCGAGTTTGCGATGCGCTTGTTGGCACGTCCCGGCGAGGGCTTATACTGCCGCCTCCTGGCCAATGTGCAAATGTGGGCCAACGTGACACACATCATGAAGGTGGGCAAGAACAACTTCCGGCCGCCGCCGCAGGTGGAGTCGTCGGTAGTGCGGATCGAGGTGAAGCAGCCGCGGCCCAACATTGACTTCAACGAGTGGGACGGGTTGTTGCGCATAGTGTTTGTGCGCAAGAACCGGACGGTGGCGGCGGGATTCAAGTCGAGCAACGTGATGGAGATCTTGGAGAAGAACTACCGGACGTACTTGGCGACGACCATGGCGGACGCGGCGCCGGAGCCGGTGAAGGAGCTCGTGGACAGGGTGTTGGCGGAAACAGGTTTTGCAGAGAAGCGTGCTGCAAAATTGGACCAGACAGACTTTTTGAAACTCTTGTACGCCTTCCACCAGGTCGGAATTCACTTTGCGTAGTGAAGGAGAGGAAGAGAGGGAGAGAGAGAGCGAGGGAGGGAGAGAGAGAGGGAGAGCGAGGGCGAAGGTGTAATAGAAAATCTACAATCAAGAGATCAAGATCGTGAACGATCATGAGCTAGAGAGCTTTGAGCTAGGTCTCCAGGATAAATAGTGGTTGTAAGTAATATGAAGGCGTAATAAAGATGTAATAAATATTTGTAGTGATGATTTATGTCATACCCCTGATACCTGATATCTTCTGATAAACGTCTCTACGTACTCCTCCTTCTGATAAACGTCTCTACTTACTCTTCCTCCTGATAAACGTCTCTACTTACTCTTCCTTCTGATAAACGTCTATCAACTCTACTTACCTCCTCTACCTCCTTTTACTCACCTTGGCAGGGTCGCGCTCTATAACCTCGCCTACTCCGCCCATCTCCTCGAGCGCATCCTCCGCTATACGCGTCTGCTCTCTCCGCTCCCAGAAACGGTCCTCGCACATATCAAACGAGATCTTCTTCAAGTGCTTTCCGCGCGAGTCGCGGTTGCTCGAGATGGCCCACTCTAAAAACTGGGCACCAGTACGAACGTAAAATGCACGCAACGACTCAAACGGCTTGGGCTGGGGCAACCACGGACGCGCGTCAGGAATCTCATCCTCATCCTCCTCGGGTTCATCCTCCTCGGGCTCCTCGGGCTCTTCCTCCTCTTCCTCCTCTTCCTCCTCCTCCTCCTCCTCATCATCATCCTCATCATCATCCTCATCCTCAGAAGGCTCCTCTGCCGCCTCCAACTCCTTGAGGTCCTCCCAAAATACCTTTACCCCATCAAGCTTGCCCAAGTCTATGCCGTAGAGCGAGTCCAAGTTGAACTCCCGCTCACCCCGCTCAAACACACCGCCATATATGTACAAGGTATCGTCCACCACACACGTTGTGGCATTGAACCGGGGGTGGGGGAGCTGGTTCATCACGGGATAGTCTACAGTAGCGGTCTCTTCTAGCCGCTCCTGCTCTTGCAAGCTCTGAATGTGCGCCAAGTCCCCGTCTCCATTGTCGTCCCCATCATCATCCATCAACTTGGCCTTGGCCAAGATGGAGTTTAAAATCTCCTCCAAGTCCTCGTCCCGGTTTCGCGTCTCCTTGGTAGCCTTCACACGCTTGCGCTGCGGCTTCAACGCAAGATTGTGCCACCGGTTGGTCTCTATCTGGTACGAGTACAAGTTGTTGAAAAAGTCCGAGTCCAACAGCTCCTCGCTCTCCTCATAGTCATAGACGCCGCCAAACAATATGCCTCTATTCTTGTGGTACACCAACGAGCAGCCTACGCGGGGAGACGGGTTGAAACCCTGCTTCCGCCGCCGCTCCCACCGTATCGCCTTGGGATCGGCCTTCATCTTGAGGAGCCAGCAGTCCGTCAAGACCTTGCCCTTTTGCGTGCCGCGCTTGGCCTTGACCTTGCAGTAGCCCCCGTAAATCACAGCACCGTCCGCACACGGAATGAATGAGTGGCCCGAGCGCGCGTCGGGGACCTGCTGCGTCAGCGGGAACTCAACCTGCTGCCACTTGTACGTGGTTATGTCAAAGAGCCACAAGTCGCTCAAGTACGTTGTCAGCACACCTAAATCGCGAAAGCCGCCGTGCAAAATGATATAGTTCTTCCACACCGCCATACGGTGGCCTGAGCGCGCCAGCGGACCCTTCTTCTGGTCCAACTTGGTCCACTCCATCTCCTCAGAGTCCAACACCCACGTATCGCCATAGTGGTAAAAGGTGGACTGCTTAGGAGAAGAAAACTCGCCGCCAAACATCAAAATGATTCCCGAGGGATGGGAACACATGGCATGCGACGAGCGCGGTAACGGAGCGTTCTTGCTCGAGTAGCGGCGCCAAACGTCACTATCAATCAGGTAGGTGAAGAGCTCATTGTAAAAATGCGACACCCCCTTCTCCGCCAGCTCGCCGCCAAACAAAATAAGCTCACGCTTGCCGTGTGTCGGCTTGCTCACCAAGGTCGGATTCAACCTCTTGGACGGACGCTTCACCACATCCACATTCACCTGCTCAAACGCAGCCTGTTCCCGAGCATACTGCTCCAAAATTGCATCAATATCCTCGTCCTCGTCGTCCAGGTCTCCGTGCTTCTTTGAAAGCTTGCGGTCCTTGCTCTCGGCCTTGGACAGATTCTTCTTCTGCTTCTCGGCCGTCCGTGCCTTCTTGGCCTCCTTGGCCTTCTTGTCCTTCTTGGCCATTATATAGTGATGAGAATTTGTGAAAATTAATGTACAGTTTAGCACCTGCCCGCCAGCCCAATGAGAACGTATGATTGAGCGACTAGGCGAGTCTGTAACGAGCAGGTTCAGTTCCGCGGAGGCGCTCTGCTCGGTGAGCGACGTTGTGCGAGAGCTCGTGCACAATTCGTTGGATGCGGGCGCCGAAAGGATCCGCATCACCACGGACTTTGGGAGATTGAGCGTGCGCGTGGAGGACAATGGCCACGGCATGTCTAAAGCAGACTTGGAGAGGGCAGGGAAGCGCCACTACAGCTCGCGTGCGCGTTCTTGGCCAGGTGTGGGCTCGTTTGGGTTCCGGGGAGAGGCGCTATACTCCTTAATGGGGCTCCTGCGAGTACGGATAGTTACTGGCACTGGCGATGGATACTTTGTGCGGAAAGGGGAGGTACCGCATAGAGAGAGAGACGTACCTGAGAGTCTGTCCGAGAGTCTGTCTGATGTACGTGGACTTGAATATACGGGAATGGGACTGAACAGGATTGAAAACTGGGGAAATGGGCAGAATGATATGAATGGTCCTGAAAAGATGAAAGGTCCTAAGATGAAAGGTCCTAAGATGAAAGGTCCTGAGAGCATGATTCTCTCTGAAGCTCACCCCCATGGCACTATTGTCGAAGTGACCGACTTATTTCACAACTTACCCGTTAGACGGGACTATGCTGGCGACGAAATGCGCGAGATATCAGCTATAAAGCACACTTTAGTAGTTTCTTTGGCGGAGCGGCCGGGAGTGCTGGTGGTGCTTAGTGACGCCTCTGGTGTCGTTGTTCGCGTTACGCCCTCAACAACCGTGAACCACTATGCACATCTTTTAGACTGCATTTACGGGACACAGGTGATGCCATACTACGAGTCGGTAACTGCGCGGTATAAGAACATGTCACTTTCGGGGGTGGTGGGAACCCTTCCGCGGTCGGAGAAACACCACCAGTACCTTTTAGTGAATGGGCAAGAGGTTTTAGGTTCAGTCCGCGCGTTTACCAGGGTTTTTGATGAGTTTCTGTTTGGAAAGTATCCCGTATATGTGCTAAGTGTTCGCTTGGTCGGGAGCGGGCTGGCTGGACTACCTAATGAGCGAGATCCTAGGGTACTCGTTGAGTGGCCCGATATAGAGCGGATGGTTGTGCAGGCTCTTGTAGGGTTTCTAGAGGCACAGGGCTTGTCGCCCACACTATTGTCTGTCTCGCCAAAGAGAAGGCGCAAGGCTGGACTGAGCAGAGATGAACTGAACCTGGATGAGTTGCTGGATGAATTGCGCAAGCTGGACCTTGCACGATTCCGCGTGGTGCGCCAGTTGGACCAAAAGTATATACTTGTGCACCTACAAGCACGCGGTTTGCTAGTCGTTCTCGACCAGCACGCCTGCGACGAGAGAATAAGGGTCGAGCGGCTCCAGCAGGAGTTTATTGAGCAAGTTATACGCGCCAACGTTCTGCTACGCTTGATTGAGCCTATACCCTTGCTGGTTTCGCAGCAGCAGCTACACTTGTTTGCACACTATAAAGAAAACCTCAAACTGTTTGGCGTGGCCGTGAGCGGCAGTACAGTGACCCACTTGCCGCACCTACTCATGGGAAAGCTGTCTGCATACTTGGCTACAATGCTCAGTCAGCACGTTTACGACTTGCAGAGTCATGCAAAAAGCGTTTGCCTCGATGGCGCACAGAGCTGGTTTGCACTCGTTGCGCACTTGCCAAAGATGGTTAGCGACGCAATCAACTCCTTGGGGTGTCGCCTGGCGGTGATGTTTGGCGATACATTGACTATGGCACAAATGGATACGATGGTGCACCAGTTGGGACAATGCCAAATGCCATTCCAATGTGCTCACGGAAGACCTACAATAGCTCCATTGGCAAACATGAATAGAGATTTTACAAGAATGCACCAGAAATGAACAGACCAGACATGAGAATCCGAAGCGCCAGACATGAGAATCCTGAAGGACCATACATGAATAGATTCTACTGGAGTGACGTGAAGTTTGAATGCTATTCTACCAGAGAAGTCATGGTGATCACAGGCAAATACAAAAAATCCCAAAACCAGCGTATTGGTCCCGGAAAAAGGGCTACAGCGCCCCACGGTCTCCCTAAATGTGCCTAGCACACTCCCATATCCCCAAACCTCGCTGAAAAGGCGCTGTGCGGGTTTCGCTGCCCAAAAGCCATTGACCAATGAGTTTGCATCTTTTGTCAGCTATAAATTTCACGTACCCCAGCCTTTATTTGTCAGTACAACAGCATGCTTAGTGGATTGAGAGTCGCGAAGCGCGTGGGCGCGACGTATGTGGGCGCAACATATGTGCTGCCTGCACGGTCGTTTACGGCCTCAGCGCGTTCTTTGCAAACAATTGGGTCTATCAAGGGTACCGATGCCAACGCGGCCAAGTATATGGGCCAAAAGTACCATGTCATTGACCACGAGTACGACTGTCTTGTTTTGGGAGCTGGCGGTGCCGGCTTGCGTGCCGCCTTCGGTCTTGCCGAGGCCGGCTTCAAGACGGCGTGCATCTCCAAGTTGTTCCCCACGAGATCGCACACGGTTGCGGCGCAGGGCGGTATCAATGCTGCCTTGGGAAACATGCACAAGGACGACTGGCACTGGCACATGTACGACACTGTCAAGGGTTCGGACTGGTTGGGCGACCAGGACGCTATCCACTACATGACCAGAGAGGCGCCCGACTCAATTTACGAGTTGGAGAATTATGGTGTGCCATTTTCGAGAAATGAGGAGGGCCGCATCTACCAGCGCGCCTTTGGCGGACAGTCCAAGGAGTACGGCAAGGGCGGCCAGGCGTACCGCACGTGTGCGGTCGCCGACCGCACTGGCCACGCCTTGTTGCACTCGCTTTACGGCCAGGCGTTGCGCCACAACACCCATTTCTTTATCGAGTTCTTTGCAATGGACTTGTTGATGGAGGACGGCGCGTGTGTCGGCTGCATCGCGTACAACCAGGAGGACGGCACCTTGCACAGATTCAGAGCGCACAAGACGGTTATCGCGACTGGCGGGTACGGCAGGGCCTACTTTTCGTGCACCTCTGCGCACACCTGTACCGGTGACGGCTACGCCATGGTGTCGCGCGCGGGCTTGCCGTTGGAGGATATGGAGTTTATTCAGTTCCATCCGTCCGGCATCTACGGCTCTGGCTGCTTGATCACCGAGGGTGCGAGAGGCGAGGGCGGATTCTTGCTCAACTCGGAGGGTGAGCGCTTTATGGAGCGTTATGCGCCCAGTGCCAAAGACTTGGCCTCTAGAGACGTTGTGTCGCGCGCCATCACGATGGAGATCAACGAGGGCAGGGGTGTTGGTCCCGAGAAGGACCACATGTACTTGCAGTTGAGCCACATTCCCCCAGCGGTGTTGAGGGAGCGCTTGCCCGGCATCTCTGAGACGGCGCACATCTTTGCTGGCGTGGACGTTACCAAGGAGCCCATTCCCATCTTGCCTACTGTGCACTACAACATGGGCGGGATTCCCACCAAGTGGAACGGCGAGGTTGTGAAGGTGAATGCCAAAGGCGAGGACGAGGTGGTGCCTGGCTTGTTGGCGTGCGGCGAGGCGGCGTGCGCCTCGGTGCACGGTGCCAACAGACTCGGCGCCAACTCGCTCTTGGACTTGGTTGTGTTTGGCAGAGCTGTCGCGCACACGATCCGCGACTCGTTGACGCCCGGCACGCCTTTGAAGCCGTTTGCGGAGAATGCTGGCCAATCCAGCATCGCCAACTTGGACCAGGCGCGCACCGCTACCGGCACCAAAACCACTGCAGAGATTAGGTTGGCGATGCAGAAGACGATGCAAAAGGGTTGTGCCGTGTTTAGAACGCAGGAGACGTTGGACGACTGTGTCGCGAGCATGGACAAGATTGATGTTACCTATGCCGATGTCAAGACCACCGACCGCCTGATGATTTGGAACTCGGACCTTGTGGAGACGTTGGAGTTGCAAAACTTGTTAACGTGTGCGACGCAGACGGCGTACTCTGCGGCGGCGAGGAAGGAGTCGAGAGGCGCGCACGCCAGGGAGGACTACCCCACGCGCGACGACGACAACTGGCGCAAGCACACCTTGTCGTACCAAACCAGCTTTGGCGACAAGGTCAAGTTGGCCTATAGAGACGTTGTAAAGACCACCTTGGACGAGAACGAGTGCAAGCCCGTGCCGCCAGCTGTGAGGTCGTACTAGAGTATCTACATGTTGTAACGTCCGTCCTTTCATACAATACAAGTCTTCTTTGAACTTTATCAGTAGCGTCCTCCTTTCATATCCTTTCATCCATCCTTCATATCCTTTCACCCATCCTTCATATCCTTGTGACGTCCTTCCATATCCTTGTGACGTCCTTCCATATCCTTGTGACGTCCTTCCCTTCCCTTCTCATCCTTCCCTTCTCATCCTTCCCTAGTCCTTTCTATGTCCTTCCTTGTCCTTCCTTGGCGTCGTGTCGCCACCCCACCTCCCTTCCTCCCTACACCTCTACACCTGTACACTTTCTTCTCAAACATACTATTAATACACACCTATCTAGCCTCAAACTGTACCATCCGTCTCGTGCGCGCCTTGTAGATCACACGGTGGCCGCAGTCCTTGCACCGAATAGCATCCTGTCTGTTCAACGAGAACGACGACGCGCACTGCGCACAGTTGTAGCGCACGCCCAACGACTTGTTCGTCATCTGCCCGAGCGCGGCGTGCGAGATCGACGCCGGGATGCTGAACCCTTCTCTCTGCGGTGAAGCCATCGTAGCAGTAGCAGTAGCAGTAGTAGTTGTAGTTTATTTAGTGATGACCTGAAAACTTTTTGAAGGCGCACGACTGAAGCTTAGCCAATGCTCTCCGTCAAGGACGCGATTCTGCGTATCGCGCGGCTGGCGCGGCTCGCCGCCGCGCCCGTGGCTACCGTCCCGTCAAAGAACGACTGGAATCGGGCTCCTGGCGGGCCAGACCGAGAAAGTCATGTACATCACCAACCACTACAGCGACTTGGGCGCGAGGAAATGGGCACCGCCGCGGAGCTCAGCGACGTGCAGCGCCAGGAGTACCGCGACTTCCTTGCGCCGCTCCAGCTTCCCCATCTCAAGATGTTTGAGGCGCCCGCCGTGTTTGACACGGCGCGGGCACGGGCACGGTACCGCCGCCAGGCCAATGTGCGCGCGCTCGAGACGGCGGCGCAGTCTGCCTCGCTGGCTGGCGGCGCTGGCGGCGCTGAGCGCGCTTCGCGCGCTGCGCGCCTGCTCGCAGAGGCCATGGCCCACTTTCTGGGAGAGCAGGTTCAGTTTACGCGCATGTTGGACTTGTTGGTGAGCATGACCCCGTCGCGCCTAAAGTGCGCGACAGCGGCGCAGGCCCAGCGCGTGCTCGCTGAGGACGCGGCAGCGCGTACAGCGCAGCGGTACGCGTACGAGCCGCACGTCTTTGGCGAGGTTCCGCCGCTCCCCAAGGAGATGACACGGGAGTCGTTCCAGGAGTATATATTCCTCTTGACGCACCAAACCTACCACTACAAAGGCTCGCTGGCATTGGGCGTTGGCCTCGTGCCAGACGTGTTGCTCCACACGCACAAGGCGACGAGCACTGAGTACGCGCATTGCCGGCTGGCGCACACCTTCAACTATCTCATAAAGTACTTTGGGCACGACAAGCACCAGAGCTCGTTTGCGCGCGCCTTGCTCCTCGCGATGGTGGCGGACGGGCACGAGCCCAACATCGACACGATGAACCACATGCTCAAGGTGTTGCGGATCCACTCGCGGATCCGGTCTACGTCCAGCACTGTTATGTTGGTGTCCAAGTACCTCCGCTTGATTGCACAGTACGGCCTCGAGGTCAACTTGTCCACGTACACGCGCGTCTACGACGCGCTCAATAGCGTGCGCATGCGCGAAGCCTTCTTGAACGCGCTCCAGCAGCACGGGGTGCCGTTGAGCCGCGATATGGTGTACCGCGTGATTGACGACTTTGGCAGCACGCTGCCAAAGACGCCCGAGCTCGTGCGCTTTATCGAGGACGACCTCGGCGAGCGGGCGTGGCACCACGACCCGCGCGTCCTCAACAAGGTGGTGCGCCACCGCGCTCGCCACGTTCTGGCCGCGGACGTGCCCAACCTCTATGCGTTTGTCACCAGCGCCGACTTGAGCACCGACAGCCACACCTTGATGTACACTATCGATGCGTTCCTCCACAACGAGCAGCTTGAGCACCGCCTCTACTATATCTTTGCATTCTACGCCAGCATGTGCACCGGACCAATGCACCGGACGGTGCGCACCTACGCTATAGTGGCGCGCGCTATAGTGAGCGCGGGTATCCACCCGCGCATCGCATCGTTGTTGGTGCGCGGCCTCGTCCGCGACGCGACACAAGCGCTTGACCTACCGGTGGACCGCACCAGCTACGGCGACAAGATGACAAAACCGCACAATTATAGTATCATGGCGCGTATAATGAAGCCATATGTCTTGGCTGGGTTACAGGCGGAGATTGATCACTATAATAAGATTAACGAGGGTACCTCCAACAACCCCACCTACAACAAAACCTCCAACAAAACCTCCAACAAAACCTCCAACAACTCCACCTCCGTTAGCGAGGGCACCTCCAACATTAACGACACCGACACCACCACCACCATCGCCAACATGAACGACAACGATACTAATATTGTTAGCAAGGAGACAATAACCCCGATGCTAACCCCGCCCCCATCCCCATCTCCGACTAGTCAGTCCCCGTCCCCATCTCCGACTAGTCAATCCCCGTCCCCATCTCCGACTAGTCAATCCCCGACATCCCCCAATACCTGTCATTTCCTGAAGCAAGGAAGAAGCATAGAGAGATTTTGCGGATGTTAACGCTAGAGCTCGAAAATGCAAATATTCAGTGGGACCAGGTTTTGGCTCGCTTGGACAAAACTAAATTTGA
>JAKUBP010000053.1:0-55279 GCA_030566955.1 [Candida] anutae | reverse complement strand
CGTTACATAATTTAGCGGGCCCGGGTATTTTGATGCTGTAATCGATGGCTTGTACGGGTTGAGTCTTCACGCTTATCGATATACAACTATTCAAAAGGAATGGTTCGGTTGTCTCTGCAAGCAAGTGATAAGAATTTTCTGTGTTTAATGTATAATGAATCCTTATAGTTTATTTTTAAGGAGTTTATCTCGTCGTTTTATTACTCACAAGGTCAGCAATGTATTGGTGCTTGTAGGAATCATCTATATTGATACAGGTTTAAATCTTACAATGGTTCGTCCAGGACCCAAAGA
This sequence comes from [Candida] anutae, assembly GCA_030566955.1. Classification (NCBI taxonomy): domain Eukaryota; kingdom Fungi; phylum Ascomycota; class Pichiomycetes; order Serinales; family Debaryomycetaceae; species [Candida] anutae. Next base: position 54,985 of record JAKUBP010000053.1, on the reverse strand, counting down.
TAAAAACGTATGAAATAGAGCGTAGGCTATGAAGATGGCTGCAAAATTCAATTACGTCATCAGTATGACCAAGGATATCACAATAGCAATGTATATCGGCTACATATATTTGGGTTTGTTGCTAAGCTCAAAACAAATGTAGTCTCAATGTATGCTAGGCACAACCATCAGGGGGGCTACTAAATGTATGCAGACATGATGTGCGTTGATATCAGGGCTAGCCAATGTTGTGTTACTTCCAATACCAACAAGTATGACGCTTTCGAGAATCATGACACCACGTAGTTCATAGATCCACGAAAGTATCCAACATAAACTGATTTACGATCATTGATATATGATAATGAAGGTGATTCTTCTTTGCGACCGTAAGGGGTAAATGGTTAACTGAGTTGGTAGTCGACTTGGTTGCATTAAGTTACTAAGGTGATCGATAAGTATTGACGATTAACTTCTATTTGACGAATGTCTCTTAAGCAAGTCTTACCCTTCGTTAACAAGATCATACGCTTCTATGTATATTCTGATATTTTCGTGTATACTAAGGATGGAGTTACCTCAGCAAAATCCTATAAACATACTTTCAGTCATTGTTCTCTCTTCGGTTATCTCCATACTGTAAATCTACGAGTTATAGTAGATACTGTACACATACAGTATCCCCTATTACTTCGGGAAATTGGTTCCCGACTGAAGTATATTCGTTGTGACCTCATATAGAGTTACAATATCTCCATAGATACTATAACTCAACATCACTCCTTAAGCCATGCTCTAGTAGAGACAGAGATCACCTTAAAAAATCACACTTCTCCGCGAAATTCCTGCGCAGCCGCGGAAAAAAAATCATACTAAAAAAAATCACCCTAGTTACTGGGTAAAGTTTGTTAAATATGTTGGCAGGCGACTTGGTTGCATAAAGTTACTAAGGTGATCGATAAGTATTGACGATTAACTTCTATTTGACGAATGTCTCTTAAGCAAGTCTTACCCTTCGTTAACAAGATCATACGCTTCTATGTATATTCTGATATTTTCGTGTATACTAAGGATGGAGTTACCTCAGCAAAATCCTATAAACATACTTTCAGTCATTGTTCTCTCTTCGGTTATCTCCATACTGTAAATCTACGAGCTATAGTAGATACTGTACACATACAGTATCTCCTATTACTTCGGGAAATTGGTTCTCGACTGAAGTATATTCGTTGTGACCTCATACAGAGTTACAATATCTCCATAGATACTATAATTCAACAGTGTTGTGTTACATATAACAATAGTATAGAGGTCACCACAGGTGACTTCAGTGGCACCGTAGGAATTATGACTGAACCGACTAGTCTCAGTCTCTTCGTCTTGTGTTATGTCCTAAACCCTATTGGTAGCGCAATATTATCACGAATGTAAGGTTGTACTTGATGACTCTCAACGGCTAGTAGCTATTGAGTAACCGCGAGCTAGCTTATTGTGCGTAATTTTTGATAATGATAGCCTATTGGCAATTTTGACTGGGAAAGATACAACACTCTGACGTATATATAAATCCTATTCAGCTCAAGCCCTGATCCATAGTCACACTAAAGATCACGCGCAGATGCAGTCCTTGACCTTATTAACTTTGGCCGTTACCGCCTTCGGAGTGCTTGTTCCCAGGCTTAATTCTGAGCAGGCTCCGGCGTTCTTGCCGAAAGACAGCGATATAATTCCCAACAAGTACATAGTTGTATTGAAGCCAGGAACGAAGCCGAGCGCCATGCTGTGGTTGCCTGCCGCGCACCAGCAGCTCGTGCAAAGCTTGGATGGTACGGAGGGTATCATTAAAGACTTGGAAGATTTTACAATTCGTGACTTCTCGGGCTACTTGGGATACTTGAGTCCCGAATTGCTTGCACGCGTGCATGCCGATCCGCTCACCGACTATGTTGAGAATGACAGAAAGGTTTATCTCCAAGAGGCAAACGTACAGGAAGATGCCACCTGGGGATTGAGCAGAATCAGTCGCTGTCAACATGCGGGCTCACAAACTCGTTACACCTACCTGGACCCTGCTGGTAAAGGTATCAATGTGTACGTAATTGACACCGGGGTCGATGTGACTCATCCCGAATTTGAGGGCCGTGCCACTTGGGGAAAGGCATTCTATGGCGAAGCTGACACTACTGGTCATGGAACACACGTTGCTGGTACAGTTGCGTCCAAGACGTACGGTGTTGCAAAACAAGCAAAAATCATTGCTGTTGGAGCCATGCCTTCTGAAAGTGGAGATGCCAGCGATCTCATTAAAGGCCTCGAGTATGTTGTGAACGAGCACAATGTAGCCAAGAATCAGCCAGGCTTCAAGGGCCTGGTGGTCAATTTTTCAGTCGGTGGTAGAGGTACCGCAATGAACACTGCTGCACAAAATCTTGTACGCAGCGGAGTGCACTTGGTTGCAGCAGCTGGTAATTCAGACGAAGATGCGTGCTTATTTTCCCCTGGGTCATCCAGAGCAGCGATTAATGTTGGTGCTATTGATAAAAATGATGCGCTTTACACTTCTTCAAACTGGGGTACATGCGTGGACATCCTCGCCCCAGGTGTCGATGTCTTGTCGTTGGCTCCCCGGGGAGGAACTATAATTGAAACCGGAACCTCAATGGCTGCGGCACATGTCTCTGGTTTATTGGCCTACTTCTTATCGTTGTCACCAGGCCCAAGTTCGGGCTTCTCTACAAATGCCGTGATCACCCCGAGCGAGTTGAAGAGGAAACTTCTCAGTCTCGCAACAAAGGGTGCTGTGACCGGTTTGGACGATGAGACTCCAAATCTTTTGGCATTTAACGGTGCTGGAGAAAGCTTGGATAGTTTTTGAAACATGGGAGAGTTCGCCATGAGAGAAAATATTCGACAGCTCCGGGTGCGATAAAAATTGTTTTTTGTGTTAAATATATAGTGAGTCCGTAAGTTTTCTTTTAGAAACTTGGTCCTGTTCTGTTATTGCTCACGATTTTGAGCGAGACGAATGTTTCATCCCGCGGAACATCCACTGAACCAAGTAGACTATTCCGCCTAAGAATCTAAATGCTGCCATAAACGCAACCGTCCACAAAATGACAGTTAAGAATATTTGCGCACGGTTACCCTGTGAATTTTCCAAGTTTGTAGCTTCATTTTGGAACTGATTAAACCCTCCAGTCTCCAAAACAACAGCAATTATAATAAAATTTGACACCATCCACACTAAAACAGTCATGGATCTTATAAAGGCATAGTAGTCTTCATTGGAAGTCTCATGACCACCCTTATCCTCTGGAAGAGGCGCCTTGATCTTTTCTAATTGTTCCAAATATGACTGATTGATTTCTTCTTTCAAAACTGGAATATTAACATCGAAAGTACCATCTTCTCGAACCTTTGCGACACCTAAGTCCGTTGCACCTGTATCACCTTTAGTTCCCCATGAAACATCATCAATGTTGCAAAATGCGTAGATATTCAACACATTGATATAAGATGGCGAAAGTAGAATGTATTGCACTAACGATGTGAACATATGCCACGGCTCAAAATAGAGGAACGATGCAAGAAAGTACAACAAGTACGTTGACGAAGTTGCAACCACCAAGTCTCTAAATTGCGCATTTCTGAAAAATAGAGCAACCGTAATTCCAGTTCCTGAACGATAAATGGCTAAAATTGAGTGTACCGCCATAAAAATAGCTGCAAAGATCATGTATGCCATCAATATGGCAAAGAATATCACAATAACAATGTAGAACCGCTCAGTGCCTTTGGGTTTATTCCCAAAACTTAAAACGAATGTAGTAACAATAGATGCTAGGTACAACCATAAAAAGATAACTGAGAGCACATTTCCAGGAGGAAAATTAAGATCAGGGCTTGCCAATGACGTGGTTAATATTCTGAATACCAAAAAGTATGATCCAATCGAGAACCATGACACCACCAAGTTCAAAAATTGATAGAAGAATTCAACATGTAAAAGGAGTTTGCGAATAATGCTATGTGATGAACCCCACAACTTGTGAAAGTGTACCAAAGAATATATGGCAGCAAAAAATGATCCATTCAACCACCGCCTTCTTTGAAGTATGAACTCTGCTAAAGTTTCGGGGACATCTGTTTCCGCGCTTGCACTTTTACAGTAGCGTAATAACCATGAACAGCCTCTTTTAGCAACCAACTCGTAACACAAGATTCTATCCTCAGCCAAGTACATATTTGAAGTGAAAATTCCTGCTTCTTCCTTCATTTGAAACTTTTTTAACTCATACTCATCATCTGTGGGGTCTAAGTGGCCACTACCGTGCATGAACTCTCCTTTAAAATATTTTTCTAAAGGACCCTTACCGTTTATATCATTCTGCAATGCAACATAGCGATAAGCCGAGAATGCACCCGGTAATACTGAGATAAAACCAAAGACAGACTCTGTGGGTTTATCAAGAATATTTGAAATCTTGTACTCAAAGTTTTGCCCATAAACGAGTGGATTCGTCAAAATTTGACGCTTTTTGAGAGAAGCCTTAATTTCGCCACAAGCTCCCGCCACACGAGCATCTCTGTCAAATTCTTTCCACAAGTGGTACAAAGATTTGCCCGATGGCTGGGTTCCCGCATCTAGCAAAACCACCACACGTGGGTCGAGCACCTGCCCCAAAGCCTGAAAGCACCATCTGTGAGAGTTGATCTTCTTGGCATTATTTTCCTTTAAGCAAAACAAGAGCTGTACAGGTACAATCTTTTCTGTGGTCAATTTGACAGTATCTTCCACACTTGAAATACCCACACGAGTCGTGTACTCGTAAAGATGCGCCTGAACTTTCTTATCGTCAATCCGCGACTTGGCAAGACCATCCTGGTACACTCCTAGAGCGGCTAAAAGGGCTTGGGCGCGTTCGTTAATTTTTGATCTTCCATCAGACACAATACAGACCACAACCTTTTTCCACGAGTCTTTACCCCAGGTGTGTGACCTAGTGCGCGACTCTAAATGTTTTATATTCTTGAATATGCCCTTGAGTGTGCGCGCTAACAAGATATCGTCCTCGTTGTACATAGTCACCACAATCATCATTTCAGTTTGTCGAGGCATAGGATAGTGAACTGGGCGCAAAATGTATCCGTCTCTGTAGAAATTGGACGGTCCACACGTTACCGCTGTGTACCGCATGTATGCAAACTCACGGGCCAATCCTCCGTCAGGTTCGTGCAGCGCTTGATAGTCGGGAAACTTGGCCAAGAGTTCTGACGCGACAGGACAATCGAGCACCAAGTGTCCGTTCAAGCCGGGTGCGATTCCCACCTTTGGCTTTGCCAGTCTTACGGGCTCCGCATCAGGCACTACAGAAAATTCGTCGTCAAAGGGTGACGCTGGTACATCCACCAACGACTCGGTCGGCGCCGCTCCGGTAACTTTGACCGTCTGCAAGTCGTAGTGTCCGCCCTGGAACTGGTTGTACAGAATGTTCTGGTCATACTTGCGCTCTTCTTCGTCTTCCACGTCGTACACATTGGGAACAAAAGACTGGTTAAAGTGATTTGGAACGTATGACGTGTTCGGCAAAGGCTGCATCTCGTACAAATCATGGCCCGCTCCCCCATGCCCTGTTTCAAACGGATCAGTGATGATGGGCGCAAGATTCGGAGCATTCACGTGGGACGTGTTGAAGATGTTGGACGGGCGCTCAACTCCGTTGTAGTAGTAATAGTCCGCGTCGTGACCGCTAACCCCAACTGGCGGTTCCATTCCCATCTGAAGCCCACCCCCAGGGCCCACTGAGGTCTCGCTCACAATACGCTGATTGTATGCCGCGGGTTCAGGCTGTCTGAAGTTAATCAGGCCCGCATCCCCAAAGTTGTACACGCCCAGTTGTTGCTGATGTGTCACCGGAGGAAGGGGGGGCTCCGGTGGCGGCGGTCTTAACGGCCGCTGGCGTCCATTGGAGCCGTTTCGGTCGTCCATAGGGGAGTAAGGGTTCACACCTCCGCTGGTATACCTACTCATCTCTGTTTTGGTGGTGTAGAGTTGGCGGGATGTCCAGTGTCTTGAACCAAGTATACCGCGTCTGGATCAATTACCGTTTTCTATTTTTAGAACACGTGATGTGGAGAAAGAAGGCTTGTATAAGCGGCTGAGTAGTTGCAACAAGGTTATTCGACGCGAGGGCGGCACGGTACCGTAGTCTATGTGTTCTCTGGAGACGCGTTTTGGTTGTTTTTTGATACTCATTTGCTTCTTGGCTTCTGCAACGTCTTTTCCGCAAGTTTTTTGGAAGCGTGGAAGCGAGACTGTGCCAGCTAGACTGAGACTTTAGGAGTAAGGGGTAGAGAAGGGGCTAGAGAAGGGATATAAAAGGGATGATCAGTATGAGGGGGACGGGAAGTTAAGAGTTAGCGTGATTTATATTGCTGAAGGAATATTGCTGAAGAGTCTTGCTGTAGAGTCTTGCTGAAGAGTCTTGCTGTAGTCTGTAGTCTTGATGTAGAAGTCTTGAACTGGGTGTACCTAATGCCTGGTGCTGCTGCAGGTGGCTTACCAACTATAACTAGACTGCAATACTTACATCTAGTACTATATTGTAGACTGGTATCTGTACTTGTAGATGTGTGGAGACTGGTTTATTTTGCAGTTTGATAATCTAAGATGGATGCCTTTACAGGTAGGTAATTGGGCTGGTGGACCATGCTGAGACTGAGCATCTTTTGGAATAAAAATTAACTTGATTTTCATTGTAAGCCCTCTCTCCCTGTTCCGTCTGTTATTACCAAATCTCCTAGCATTTATCTGAGCGCTATTTCTCACAATGTTCCCACTCCATACATCTCTGCCTCATACTTGGAATTCCTATGCCTAATAATTTGTATCCTTAATATAGTTACTATCCTCTTATTTCTTTCACAACCTCTATCTTGCTCTATCACTTCCTTTACCACTGCCTTTACCATTGCCTTTGCCAATGTTTCTATCTTCTATCTCGCCCTAACCCTCGTAACACTTTGCATATTTCGATCTCATGTGAGGTTCTACCTGTCTCATTTCTATCGCTAATACTTATTCTTGTACTTCTTCTCCTGACCTTATACTATTTCTCCATCCATCTATTATCTTGTGCTGGGAAATTTATTTATCCGTCCGCACTCACACTTCTACTTCCTCAGGACTTCTCCAACACTCACACTTTTCTGTTCACGATTCGTATTAGTTAGACCACACGTTCCCTATCAGCCCATTTTCCGCTCCGAGTTCGTTATCGCCTGTCTCCTTGTTCCATATCTCTCTTAAACCCTTCTATTGTCTCAAGCGTTCGGTTTATTGATGCTTGCTAATCGCGCTCAACTTGTTTCCTTCCCCGCTTTACAGAATCTTGAGTATTGCGCTCCGATTTCTTGCCCCGTTTGCTTCCGGTCTTAGTCGTCTCTTCGTATAACTTGTAGTTGCCATGAATAAAATTTTGTTATCTTTCGACTTCCTCTTCCAGGTTAGTTCCACGGCTCTCGGATCTTGGTGCGGTTCTGAATTAGCGCAATTCGTTGTGTAATTTTGCAACTAATTTACGAAAACCTTTGACATCCTGTCAAACCTGTCAATTTTTCATCGTTAACCTGTCTTCTCCGCCCCCCTTTGGTCCTTCGTAGACTTTTACTTCTCTCAAGCTTGTTTCACTCTCTTTTCGATCTCTATACTCTTCTCTGTTCTGACTCTCATATCTTTCCTAACCCCTCTCCTTCCAAGCATCCGCTTCTTAAACCCAAGCATCAACTTCTTGCCCGAGCCAAGTTCAAACGGTACATTAAAGGTATCAACATTTTCGTTAAATTCCACAGTGAAATCTAAGAGAACCTACCGGAAACCACTATTAATCTAAAGCCCGATTACTAACTGGGTATAGTCAACCTGTTAGGATCTGACACCATATCTGGGAGCCTGTGGGTATTTGAGGCTTTCGCCTACTGGCTTAACTGCGTTTGAGCAATACAAGTACGGCTCCATGTTACGCAGCTTTCTGGATTCAAAGAGTAACAAAGCTAACACCTGAGGCTAAATTGGTTTTACAAGTTTGGTAGAGATAAGAAGTAGTGACTTGCTTGAAACCAAATTCTCTACTCTCACTATTTAGATTTAGTATCTTTACATGTGTCTACGCCGCTATTTCTGATAACGGTTGAGCTCTCCTAGTTGCTTCTTGGGCTACTATAGTTCGCAGCCGCCGTTTTTTTAGCTTATGCATACTTGCTCACCTAACCTTTTATATGTGCATTTATTTAACATTACCTGTCCCATATCTACTTTTAAGGACTACTCAATCTCAACTTCCTCCACTATTTGTTCCTGTCTCAAACTTTTATAATTCTCGCTGCACAAACTCAGTTGGTTTTCTTTTCTTCCGCAGTTGTTTCAGTCTGTGCGACATCGCTCGGCTTCAAACCACGATCATAAAAGCCCCAAATGAGCCACAATATGATCAAGTCTAAACTCTCAATTATACGTTTGATGAATAATTTAGATTCGGAGACTTGAACCAATGAGTTCATGTACACGCCAAAGTTCAGATCGCCATTGAACTCGAATAACGGTACAAAATAGTGAACAAGACCTTGCTTAATGAAAACGGTGTAAAGAAACCAGTGGCCATAGAGTGACCACCTGAGGGGCAGCAAAATAGTTTTGGCATTGGACCTGGCGGGATCACGAGAGCTGACAAGAGACGTTTTAGAAGCCTTGATCAAGTTGATATTCAGCCAGGCCCGCTTGAACAAGTACAAAAAGGTGATAATAACCACAAGAAAGTTTGAAAATGTCAGCACTGCGATACGTCCCACAGTGTACTTTGATGGTTGCAAAACCGCATACTCGTAGCGCGGGGGAACAAGTACTGAACTGGCCAACACCTCAAAAGGAATGTCATTCACGCGAATCATGGACACGTCCAACAAGTGCAATTTCGAAATCGCTGGGATGTAAAGGAGCGAGACCATGTACGCCAACCCAAGTATCGCAAGCACCGCCAGTATAAAACGTGGGACCCGGAAACGCAGCTTGCTCGACGAAAAGTCGTACACCGTGCCATGACCCAAGTAGCATAAAACCATTGGGATGAATGGAACAACTTCCAGAGCGCGCTGTTCAGTCAAGTCGAACATCCGCGACGCCCAGAGCGCCGCGATACTCTCGCCAGTGGCATACACCGCCACCTTTGCCACCAACAGCAAAGCATACACCACCAACAAAATTGTCAGCATGTTGTACACCGACCGCAGGAGATACGGCATGTCCACCACCGACCCGACGCGTAACTTTTGCACCGCAAGCAACACAGCGTACCACACAAACATCCTGGCCGTGAACACTGTCCGCACCCAAAAGCCAGCATCAATCCCGCCATTCTGAACGCTGACAGTGACATCGTACGGCTGAGGAAGGACCTGGTAGCGGTTGGGGGCAACGGTCGCATTAAATCGGGGCAAATAGACGCAGTACATGCCCGGACTTTGCACGGGATAGGCGAGACCCACCGACGGCTTGTTGTCGCCATCTGCAGGGTTTCCGTGCAACACCACCGATCCTGTAAACACCGACGCGGGTACCGCCGCACCAGGGCGTACCTGGATGTCAAACTCGGGCTTGTCGCCGTCCGGCCGCATAAAGGCATCCTCCGCAATGTTGGAGTAGCGGTGCTCAATAAAAGGAACAAAGTTGGGCACGTTCGCTAGCTCAGACAAGTCATCGTACTTGAATATCAACACCGGGATCTCAGAGACAGCGTAGTCGCTCGTCAATGGCTGCTTGAAGTCCAACGCGAGATGTGTGTGCTTCTCCGACGAAGCGTCCGCCACAGCGATACACGCAGCATTGAATCCCTCGTTCAACTCAAAGAAGCGAAGGGCGCCTAGAACAAACGGAAGACCCAGCAAGCACGCGATCGCGAGACGTGGAAGCATCGGTGTGGTGAAGAGGGTGACGTGGAAGTCGTGAAAATGAGGGGTCCTAAAGATCACGGGAACAAAGAAGGGCGGAGTTTGGAAGCGCAATCGCGGAGTCGAAATTGCCTGACTGGCGGAGTGTCGCTGGTGCCGCTGACTCACCGAGTATCACTGACTCAGAGTATATCACTGAGTGTGAGAGAAGGAGTGAGTGAGATACTGAGAGTGTGTGTGAGAGATTGAGAGTGTGAGTGAGTGAGAGTGTGAGTGTGAGAGTGTGAGAGAGTGTGAGAGAGAAATTATGTATGTCTGTAGCGGGTAAGTGCATGTGAAGCACATTTCGTACTCCTATTTTGCCGGGACACCTTAAGTCGCCTTCGTACTAGTCATTAGATATGTATTAGTGTCCTGATGTTTTACGTGAGGACCAACAAGCCGCTTCTCGCTCGAGCTAGAAGCAGAAAATGCTTTCATCGCTCCATCCCAACTCCTTTGCCATCTCCTGCACCAGTCTCTTCATCTCTGGCGGTCCACAAACCAACAACTGGCTCTGCTCCATGTCGTCGGCGGGCGGAGGAAGGTACATGTCGAGCTGCGACTTCAGAACGTGGCCGCTGCTGCCCTCCCAGTTCCCGGGCGGAAAGCTAAGCGTGTAGTGCACCAGGAATCCGGGGTACTTGGTTGCAATCTCGTCAATCTCGGAGCGCAAGAGGATGTCGCGCTCCGTCTCGTTGGCGTACAACAACAGTATCTGCGTCTTGTCCTCGGGGTTCGTGATGATCTCGGTGATGACCTGCAAGATGGGCGTGATGCCCAGACCACCGGCTACCAAGCCGAGGCGTTTGGTCATGTTCGTCTTGTACGCAAACTTGCCAAAGGGGCCACGGAACTTGCACGTCTGGCCCTTTTGCAACTGCGCCAACCGGCGCGACACGACACCCTTCTCATAGTGCTTAACCATGATGTCAAAGAAGCCGGCGTCAAACTGGTTCAGGATAGGCAGATAGTAACGCACCTCGTCCTTGCCGTTCACAATAAAGCAGCATGCCACGTGGTGACCAGTGGGAATGTCCAACACCTCGTCATCCCTATTCAACTTGAAGCGGAATATCAGCGCATTGGGACCAATAAGGGTCTTGTCAATCAACTCAAAGTCCTGCCACTTTGTCTTGTGCAACAGGGACCGGCGGGTGAACAGCATCACCACTTTGTACGAGCTCACCACAGCGATAAAGGCAATGCTGTACGGCAAATACTCAAAGCCAAAAAAGGACGTTCCAAAGAGAATAAGCCCGATTGGGATGTAGATAGAGTGCAAGGGCTGCTTCCAAAGCTCATTCTTGTCTTCCATCGTGCCTGATTAACCCTGTTTTGACGTAATCAACACAGTAGCTCGGTGCGGGATGGGCCGTGTTTATCTTTTCACGCTAGTTTTTCAAATTACGCTCAACTAGCCTACAACCAACGTATAAACGTATAGAGAAAAGTGAAGACAATGACATAAAGAATGGAGGTAGAGCAGAAGCAGATAGCCGGACAGGGGTATAGGTCGTTCAGAGAAGCAAATCAAAAATTAGGGCTCGTTTAGTACTCCTCCTCCTCTTCGGGAAAGGAGTCAGTGCCAACCTCAATGTAATCTCTCTCCAAAGCCGCCAAGTCCTCTCTGGCCTCCGTAAACTCTCCTTCCTCCATACCCTCACCGACGTACCAGTGCACGAAGGCTCTCTTAGAGTACATCAAGTCAAACTTGCGGTCAATTCTTCTCCAGGCCTCTGCAATAGCGGTTGTGTTGGACAACATACACACGGCACGCTTAGCGGACGCGAGCTCTGAGCCAGTGATGGCGGTGGGGGGCTGGTAGCAGATACCGATCTTGAAACCGGTGGGGCACCAGTCGACCAACTGAACCAGCTTCTTGGCCTTTACTTGAGCAACAGAGTTCTGGACATCGCGAGTAACAACATCACCGCGGTAAAGAAGACACGTAGCCATGTACTTTCCGACACGGGGGTCACACTTGACCATCTGGTTGCCTGGCTCGAAGCACGAGGCGGTGATCTCGGAAACTGAGTTAGCCTCGTGGTGTGCTCTCGCCTTGGAGAAAACGGGGGCATACGACACGAGGGGAAAGTGGATTCTAGGATAGGGAACCAAGTTGGTCTGGAACTCGTTCAAGTCAACGTTCAAGCTTCCGTCAAATCTCAAAGAAGCGGTTACACTAGACACAACTTGTGCAATCAAGCTGTTAAGCGAGTCAAAGTTGGGACGAGCAATGTCCAAGTTACGGCGGCACATGTCGTAGATGGCCTCATTGTCAACCATAAAGGTACAGTCAGCATGTTCCAAGGTGGTGTGTGTGGTCAATACAGTGTTGTATGGCTCTACCACGGAGGTGGACACCTGTGGAGCAGGGTACACAGCAAACTCCAACTTGGTCTTCTTACCATAGTCAATCGACAACTGCTCCAAAAGAAGGGAGCCCAAGCCTGAACCGGTACCACCACCAAGCGAGTGCGTGAAAAGGAAACCCTGCAACCCGTCACACTGGTCAGACATCTTGCGCACGCGATCCAAAACATCATCCAAGATCTCACGTCCAACAGTGTAGTGACCTCTAGCGTAGTTGTTTGCGGCATCCTCCTTACCCGCAATCAACTGCTCGGGATGAAACAAGTCCTTATACGCACCAGTACGTACCTCATCAATCACATTTGGCTCCAAGTCCACATACAAGGCACGCGGAACGTACTTGCCGCTGCCAGTCTCGCTGAAAAAGGTTGAAAAGCCCTCCTCGCCTCCTTTAGGACGATCGAGGCCCTCCTGGAGGTACCCGTCAGGACTAATACCATGCTCCTGGGAGTATAACTCCCAGCAGGCATTACCAATTTGGCAACCAGCTTGGCCAACTGTGTAAACGTGTTAGTAATTGCCCCTGTGAAACAGCCCTAATCGGACCCGAAAACTCTAAAAGACGCGGAACAGCGCGCGATCACTCTATAAACCAATAATTACATACCATTCACACTGATAACTTCTCTCATATTCTCTGTATGTCGCTAGTATAACGATGGACCCGGTCGCTGTTTGGTGGGAGTTTGGTTTTTGTTGTGTGGATTCAGAAAACACGCGAGTTCCCAATCGGGAAATATAAACACAAAGTCTAGACTGCCTAATTCAGAAGTTTATAAAAAGTTGATAATCAAGAGGTAATTTGATTTTTGCAGCCTACTTCCAAAAGACGAAACTGTTTAACCAGCTTTTGGGCTTGGCTTCAGACTTGAGATGAAGAGCCTGGAGGGCCTGGTCCAGGAACTCACTGATTACTTCACCAATCGGCTTATCCCACTTACTCTTTGGGTCTCCGTAGAATAAGCGTGTCTGCGCAGTAGCCAACGACTTGAGTTGGCGACGGCTCAAGGGCGACAACTCTGAGTAGTCGAAACCAAAGGACTGGAGGTAAGACGTCAATTCAGCATTGGAGTAAGCATTTACTGCATAGTTCCAGCCTTCATTGTACTTCTTCGAAACAGACTGCGAGGCATCGCTGGAAAGCTGGCGAGCGCTCCTGAGAATCTTTTGGGCGGCAGCAGCTGCTTGTGCTTGGTACTTGTCGTACTTTTCATTTGCGGAAGTCGTTGCAGCACGGTATACGTTTCCTGCAGAGCTTCCTGCGGCTTTTGCGGCGTCTGTACCGGCAACATACGCGTCGCTAGCGGCGCTGGCAGCCGCATCAGTGGCACCTTCAACAACGCTGCCCACAACATTGCCAACAACACCACCCACACTCTTAGCAGAGTTGGCTGCACCTGAAGCAAAACTGGAGATAGAAGAAGCGGCAACTTCCTGTCCTTTAACTGCGTTTGACGAAATCTTAGCCACCAAACCTGCGGCCGAAGCCGAGGCAACGTCGTATGCGCTCTTGGCGGCTTTAGACGCTTCAGACGCCACGCTAGCGGCCGATGCTGCTGCCACAGCTTGACCGTCGGCAGCAATTGATGAAGCCTTAGATGCCAAACTTCCAGCAGAAGAGTGTGCGATCTTGTATGCGTCCTTGGCAGATTTGGATGCTTCCGAAGCTAAACTCGCAGCTGACTGTGCAGCGACATCCTTACCATCTGCTGCTGCAGACGCAGCATCCGATGCCAACTTCGCAGCAGAAGCAGAAGCTGCTTTGTACGCGCTCTTTGCAGAATTAGATCCCTCAGAAGCAGCGCTGGCGGCGGAAGAAGCTGCAACAGCTTGACCTTCTGCGGCTATTGAAGAAGCCTTCTGCGCCAAACTCTCGGCAGAGGCTGAAGCAGCATTGTACACGCTCTCGGCAGACAGTGCTGCATCGGCTGCCAAACTGGCAGCAGAAGAAGAAGCAGCATCATAAACTCCGCCTACTGCTTCTCCGGCTCCCTTAACTGCCTCAGCTGCACTGGGCTTGTACTCTTTGTATGCGTTTTTGGCATATTCAGAAGCATCAGCAACAGCATCAGCAGCACCAGTGGTGCCAGCTTCATACGCATTCCGTGCATGCCCTGAAGCAAAGTCATAATAATCGTCACCCAATTCTTGTACGTCCTCTCCCAATGTCTTTGCATAGTCGCCAGCCTCCTTTGCATACTTGGATGCAGTCTCTTTCTTGTGTCCAAAAAAGTTGAGAACAATCTGGGGTAAGCGGTATTGAGCGAAGCCAACAGTGTCCAAGACGGAATCTGAGGCTTCCTCGTACTTTTCACCAAGAGCCGTAATCAACGATGACGAAAAGTCGGACGCCGCCACGCTTGCATCCTCTAAACGGGATTCAATGGATTCCTTATTGTTCTGGTATTCGGACAAAAATGGCAACGAGTACTCCAAGGCAGTATCTTGTACCAGCGATAAGATGTCATCACTAGACAACTTTGCCTTGTCGTACTTATCCGTCAAACCAGCTGTTGCCAGGTCGTAGTATTGACTAACAAGATTGAAAGTCTGTTCGATTGCATCTTCACTAGCAGACTTCAAGTCGCTGCCCTGTGCCTCGAGGTACTTTTTGTACTGTTCCAAGTTTGGCTTGTAATACTTTGCCTGCTGGGCCAAAGACGGTGTCAGGTTTTCTGATGAGAGGTGGGAAACAAGAGCGGTTACAAGTTCTTCGCGGGTACCCTTAACGCTCTTTCCTACGTCCTGCAACCACTCCTGAACAGACTCGATAGGTAAACTCTCCACCAACCAGTCGTACGTTGTCTGTTTTGCTTCCTTTTGCCTATTCTCCAAAACTGACTTGACCAAGTCTGCCTTGTTTGCAAAGCCTGACACAACCACATCGCGCGCCTCAAGGAACTCTCTCAAGCGGGTTTTGGACCACTTGCGAACTCCCAGCTCGAAGGATGCGGCAGAGTCCGCAGCCTTTGAAAGTAGAGGGCTAGTAGTCTTTTCAGTCTCCTTGATCCATGACTTAATATCCAGCACTATTGTCGATTCGTGCAGCGCCGCAATCTCACGCAACTTATCGATAGACAAGTCCTTTGCCGAAGCGGTGTCAATAAAGCCATTCAAGGAAAGCCATTCACGCAATTGCTGGTACGACCACGAGGAATAAAAGTCCTTTGATACATGGGTACCGTCAAATGCCTTGTCCAAGTTCAAGGTATCAAAGAGGGAGCGTTTGCTATCTGCTATCGAGCTCAGAGCAGCATAGCCATACTCCTTAATCAGATCGATTAACTTATCCCGCGCATCCTTGGGATCAAACAGAATATCGTGTTCAGTCAACCAGTCCGAGATATCAGAACTGGTCCATCCAGAAAATAACCACGCGCCAGGGTAGTTACCAGTAGAACCGTGCTTCGACGCAACGTCACTGAATTTTGACTTTGCCAATTCCACCAAGTCATACTTGGAAGCAGTCTCGGCAAAGTCAATCTTGTTGCTGGAAAGGTAGTGACGGAGTCCATCCGCCGACCACGAGTTAAAGAGCCAATCACTTACGCTAGTCTCAGTGTCACCCTTATCCTCGCCATTTCCAAATAAATACTCCCAGCCGCCGTATGGTATCTCGAACCCAAGAAAGCTTGCGCCGGAAGCCTTAGCCAGGCGCTTATTGTGCAGCTTCTCCTTGGTTGCAAATGCGGTCGGAACCCGCCCCTCCTCGCGTAACTTGGCAATCTCCTTCGAGGCCAAGTCTGCGAGCTCGGAGGCCGACAGGGAGGACCCAATTGAAACGTGGCGGTCCTTCAAGAAGTCCTTGACGTCCACATCGTTCCAGCGCGCAACCCAGTCGTGGCTGCGGTCTCCAACGGCAACGTGGACCGAAAATATGGCGCTCGCCAAAATGTGCACCAACTTCATGTTCACTTTTTACAAGACATCCCTTCCAAAGGGCGATTGCTATATACTACTTTATACGACCAGGCAAGTGCTCGCTCATATTGTTCTGTTCGCAACCACGCCCTGTTGCAAACCTGCGGAGTTCCATTCATTGGTTGCTTCTGGGGAATGCCCAGCCATTCACGTGACCTATAGCAATTTTGCGGCCAAAACTTCTTGAAAACGAAGGGAGGGTTGCTTCACAGGTCGCGGGGAAGTGCTGTGTGGCTTGAGGTGTGGCGAGCACGTGGACATTGACATGTGATGGTGGTCTAGGCGAGTGATTGTGGTGAGAGAATTTGGGGAGTGATTTTTTTGATTAATCATATCCAGCGTGTAAGTTAGCCTATAAACATGGGCTCGAGTTGCCCCTTTACTGCTTGATAGCGTATTCCCTTCTAAACTTGTCGTCGATTTTAGTCAAGTAGTAAGTTCCCGAGGCTAAGTTTTCAATTGAACCAGAAGGTTCAAAAGACTTTTGCAAGTGGGCCTTCTCGCGCAAAGCGATGGCGTCAACGTACTGCTGGGGCGATTCGATCTTGCGGCCCTCGCCCAACTTGTAGTCGATGTTGAGGTTCTCCGTGATGTGGGAGATGTCGCCCTTGACCTGGATCGACAATAAGGTCGAGGCCAAGCCAGAGCCGTAGGAGAAGAGACCGATGCGCTTGCTCTGCAACTCCGCGGAGCCGACATAGTACAAAAGGGACAGCAAGGAAGCCCATGCCGAGGCAGTGTACATGTTTCCGGTGTTAGTAGGGACCTTCAACGCGGGGCCCACGCGCTTGGCCGACTCCTGCTTGGCCAAGGCAACAAAGACCTTCTCAACGGTCTTGTCGGAGAGAGAGTCGGTGTACAGCAACGACAGGATGTGTGCGGCAGACGCTTCGTCCACCTGGCCCTCGAACAGGGCAGGGTTGGCGACGTAGTCGTTGTATAACAAGCGCGCGTACAGCTTGGCGACTAACTTGCATGTAGGAACGTGGAACGCGTTATAGTCAAAGTGCGAGTACACACCCACGGCGCTGCTACCGTCAACCTTCTTCAGGTACGTCTTGTAGCACTGGTCCAACGCCTTCACGTAGCACGCGAGCGAAAAGTGGCCGTCCACAACGGGGTACTCAGAGGTAAAGTCGGGCTTGTAAAAGTCGTATGCGTGTTCCATGTACAGACCACGCTTACCGTCAAGCACCAACGGCGCGTCAGCACCGATCCAGAGCGCTACGGCGCCGGCACCGCCAGTGGGGCGGGCCGCACCCTTTTCGTAGATGGCAATGTCGCCCGCCACGACGATCGCATCGCGACCGTCCCAGGAAGACAGCTCGATCCAGTTGATCGCGTTGATCACAGCTGACGTACCACCGTAGCACGCGTTCAAGGTGTCGATACCCTCGATGTCGGTGTTGTCGCCAAACAACTGCATCAACACACTCTTGACACTCTTGGACTTGTCCAAGAGCGTCTCCGTGCCCACCTCGAGACGACCAACGTTCTTGGTGTCGATCTTGTAGTTCGCGAGCAAACGCAGGGTCGCAGTCAAGGCCAAGGAGTAGATGTCCTCGCGGTCATTGACAAACGCCATGTTGGTCTGACCCAACCCGATGGTGTATTTTCCAGCAGGAATCTGGTCGTACTCCTCCAACGCAGCCTGGCTCACGGCCTGGCTGGGAATGTAGATCTCGATACCCTTGATACCGACGTTCTGAGGTCTCGACATCTGTTGTGTGTGTAGTAAAGTATTCGCACTCGCACTCGCGTATACGCGTGAATTTTTCAGTCCTCGTTTAGGCTAAACGACGGAACGAGCTATACGAGCCTACCCCAAACACTACGGCGCTAAACGACTGGCTGTGTGGCGCCATAACTATGACTGCCATATCTAAGACGCGATAACTAGGGCGCTATAACTAGGACTGCTAGATAACTAGATGACTGCTATACTTTTTACCACATGACTGACTTGTACCAGATGGCTGTTGGCCTACTAGTTAAGATGACTGCATACTTGTCTGCTTTGTACCGGCTGACTAGTAGACTAAACCTCGGGGTTAGGCTAGGGCCAAAAGCGACTAGCTGTAGATCGATAGGCCCAAGTCGATGTGGGGTAACTCCCGCAATAGCCCCTTGTGCATGCAGGCCTCTTGGAGCTGCTGACCATTTCTGGCGGATCTGCTGTGGCTCGCCTGTGATAGCTGGGCGTAGAGACTCGGCTAAAGATTCACCAGTCTTCCAAGACTCTTGGTCTCGTACGATTCTTGCCGGACTAAACACTCCCGCCCGGCTAATTATTCTCAACTTCGATCGGAGGTTTACAGGGCATCCGCGTAGGTATCTGTTCACTCCGTCATTCCGTCTCCGCCATTCCGTCTCCGCCATTCCGTCTCTCCGCCACCTCGCTCGCTCCCCTTCCTTGTACTGTTCGTGCCGCCATCAGTTGTGTTCGCATCTATGCCGCCTTCTCTACGCTTACTTCGATCTACTCTACTTGTCGCTGTGCTCTACTTGTCGCTGGCCTAGGCATTACTTGTACTGCAAACGAACATAAAATTATAAGCAGGCACCATGTCCGTCCCCGAGTCGCTCTTGCCCTTTCGCACCACAAGACTCTTCCATGAGACGTGGGCCGGCACGTTTTACTGCCGGCCGCTGGCGGTGTTCCAGCCTACGAGTGTGGAGGAGATTAGGGAGTTGATCAACCAGGCGCGGTTGAACAACAAGACCATCATGACGGTCGGTTCGGGCCACTCTCCGAGCGACTTGACGATGACGAACGAATGGCTCTGCAACTTGGACAAGTTCAACAAGATCTTGCTGCAAGAGGAGTTTTCGGGGCCGAGTACGGTGGACCCCAGCGGGGACGAGGTCAAGTTTGTAGACTTGACGGTTGAGGCTGGTTGCCGCGTCTACGAGCTCAATGAGTACGTTAAGAAGCACAAGTTGGCTATCCAGAACTTGGGTCTGATCAGCGATCAGTCAATTGCGGGCTTGATCTCCACCGGAACCCACGGACTGACGCAGTACCACGGCTTGGTGTCGCAGCAAGTTGTGTCAATCACCTTTTTGAATTCTGAAGGCAAGAGTATAGTGTGTTCATCGGTAGAGCGTCCGGATATATTCCGCGCGGCCTTGTTGTCGTTGGGAAAGATTGGTATCATTACCCACGTTACGTTACGCACGATCCCCTCCTACACCATCAAGTCTAAGCAAGAGATTATCTCGTTTGAGACACTCTTGACCAATTGGGACAATATTTGGTTGGACTCAGAGTTTATCAGGATCTGGTGGTTTCCTTACACCGAACGTTGTGTCTTGTGGAGAGCCTCCAAGCTGGATGAGCCGCTCTCGGACCCGAGACCGAGCTGGTACGGCACAAGATTTGGACGCTTGTTTTACGAGAGTCTTCTCTGGATCTCTGTACACATCTTGCCAGCATTGACACCGCGCATAGAGCTGTTTGTGTTCAATCAGCAGTACGGTAATGTCGAAACTCTCGGTGCTGGTGATATTGCAGTGCAGCACTCGGTAGACGGATTGAACATGGACTGTCTCTTTAGCCAGTTTGTAAACGAGTGGTCTGCTCCTCTCGCGTGGGGAAAGGATGTGTTGCGCGACTTGCGTGCTGAAATCAGGAAAGCCGCCGCGGAGAAGAGCTTTTATGTTCACGCCCCGATAGAGGTTCGCTGCTCAAACGTTACCAATTCGGATTCTGCGTTTATTGATTCTCTGGGAGAAGAGTCCTTGTATCCTAGTCAAGCATGGTTAGCCAAACGCAATCGCTTGAGTTCAGGCCCAATCCCAGGAAATAACTTCCGTCCCTACTTGGACAACTCTCCTTTCTTGCCTTTCCAGGGCGACGATGCCGCAGTCGAAAATGAACAATTAACCATGTTCATTAACGCTACTATGTACAGGCCCTTTAGAACAAATGTGGAAACTAAGCGCTGGTTCCAAATATTCGAGAATATAATGACACTGGCTGGAGGAAAACCACACTGGGCTAAGAATTTTATCGGAGTCGATGGAGCGCAGAACACAAAGGCAGACTTGGATGCACAATTGGCTTATGGAGGTAAGCCTTTTTACACCATGATTGGATTTAATCCATTAATGAAAGATTGGTTTGGCGAACGCTTGGTTAAATTTAATAAGGTTAGAAAGGAAACTGATCCACACGGTATTTTCTTGAGTGGCAAACTATGGGCCGACAGAAACGGTATTTTGTTGGATTAGATATGTTGTGGTGCTAAACTCTTATAGTATTGAATTTACTTACTGTATTGTGCTATTCGTATTATTTAAAGGGTGCCTTTAAAGGATCAATCACAGTTCCCTGCTTGGTGATTATTCTGGGCATAGTGAGCTTCTGGTGGGTATCTCTAGATGTCCATTCCTGTCCAACGGGCATTCTCAAGGATCTTTCATATTGCTCCCGGGACTCGAATGGGTACGGTACACCGCTAGATTGGTATTTCAAATTCTTCTTATTTACCCTCTCATTTATGATGACGTTTTTCATGTTCTTGTCTTTCCTCTTGTCTTTCTGTGTGACACCGTCAATCTTGCGAACAATCTTAACCTTCTTGGTCGGCTTATCATCTCCGGCCCACAGGCCCCAGCCTGGTAATGTTAAATCTTCCTCCTTGTCATCTTCATCTGCAACCATTGCCTTCTTCTCTTCTTCAAACTCTCTAACCACGTCATCACCAGCAAATGCTTCTTTAATTAAATCGCGCTGAGTGAACATGGATGCATTAATCTCCTCACCGTCAGAGCCACTTTCATTGGTTTCGGTAATTTTCAAGGTCAGATTTACGCTGATTATTCCTTCGTCATCTTGCTTTGAATTTGACTCACCTTCGCCTGATCTCTTCTTTGAAGACTTTGCGATTTTAGCTTCTGACTTTGACAACTTAGACGAGTTTTGATCAATTGCATTTATCTTTTGACGCTTCTGCATTGGCTCCTTGGTCGTCGTCAACCATGGATTTTGGGTGGACTCTGTGTCGTTCTTGTTTTCCGACTCGGATGCTTCCTCGGATTCGTCTCTATTAGATACATCGCTAGCTTTCGATGTTTGTTTGGAGGATTTAACCTTATTGATCAATCTGTTTTCCAAATTGTTAGCTTCATCGTCAACTATTTCTTCTAAAGTTCTTTTGTTAACGTTGTTCGCCTCTTCTTTGAGAGCCAGTGCATTGGGAGCGTAAATTCTTCTACCTTGGTTAAATGTGACATTGACTGAACTGTTGGTGTCTTCGAGATCCTCCAAGCCATTCCCATTCTCTAATTTGCGCAATAACTCCAATTCTCTTTCGTTTTCCTTACGTGCCTTCTCCTCGGCATTTTTCATGAAGTCCATCGCAAGTACGCCCTTGCCTAATTTACTCTTGTTAATTTCATCTTCTTCTGCATCGTCCCTCGCATATTCTCTCTCAATATCAGACGCTGCTCCATCACTTTGGTCCCCATCCTTATAACCCAACTGCTTAGATCTCAACTGCTCACCCTTGCGCAACATCTCTTCTAATTCTGCTCTGTTGTTGGCATCTTTCGACAATCCACTCTTAATCATAGACTTTGCCCATTGAGATTGAGTCTTGTGCTTCATAGACATACGCTCCTCGGCTCTTTTCAAATCCCTGTCCTCTTCGTCGCTCTCATCGGAACCTTCAACCAACTCCTGGTTTCTCATACGTTCTCTCTTCTTGACTTTGTGATACAGCTTGGATTTGATCTTCTTGATCCTCCTGGCACGTACTTCATCTCTAAACATCAATTCTCTCATCATTCTTAACTCGTTAGTTCTCTTCTGCATTTCGACAGGGGACATCTTGGCCATGGCAATTTCTTCAAAAGTAGCCTCATTCTTGTCGTCCACCAAAGATGACTTTTCCAAAAGGCTATTGATTTTCTTCTCGAATTCATTACCAGGCTCGTCTGACTCTTTAAAAGAGTTAGCTGAATCGTTAGCTTTGGGTGGTGCATTCATTGGGAAAACTAAAGTCTCCGCCTGTCTATTCTTTTGAATTACTTCTTTCCATTTACTAACTTCCTTCTTTGTTATGTCGTATGCAGCTCTCCGGTCATTTCTCTCCTGAATGCGTTTGGGAAGGGGAGTAGGTAAAGCCTTGGACTTTTCCAGATCGTTAGCATCTATCAATATGGCCTCGTTTGTCATATCATCATCAACGGCAGCCATCATATCCTGTAATGATAACCTTTCAGAGCCAGCAGGTACATTGAACTCATTCTCGTCCCTTGTCTCATTGATCAATCTTTTACGTTCGACGGCAGGCTTTTTTAATCTGGCTTGCAATCCCTTCACGGTATGCCTCAAGTCTAAGTCGCTGTCATTTTCAGAGTCATCTTCTCTGAGGAGAGCTTCCTCATCAACTGATTCTTCCTCGGATCCCGACTCCTCATCGGATCCGGACTCTTCGTCTGAAACTGAGCCTGAATTCCCGTCAGCTCCCTCTTCGGAGTCGGAATCTTCGTCATCTTCTTGTTCTGATGCAGTTTCCCAAGCATCATCCAAAACTATGTCTTTATTGTCCTTGGCCTGGGCCTTCTTCAAGTCACGATCATCCATGTCCCATGCCTCAGATAAAGTCACAAATTGACCCTCATCTACACTATTATAGACCTCTTCTTCATCACTGCTCTCATCTTCACTATCTTCTCCTCTTCTCCTCTTGCGTTCCTTCTCTTTCTTGCGCTTGGAGGCATCTCTGATTGTCTGTGAGAATTTGGAGTTCATCACGTCGTAATCATCATCTGACCCCATGGCTTCATCAGAATCAAGTTCCTCATCGATGAAGCCTTCGTCACCTTTGTCGTGACTTCTTCCATCTTTGAGAAATTTCCTGGCATCCATAACACCGTCCTGAACGTTTTCGTCTGAATCCGATGCATCGCCAGACCCATACCCATTCTCAGCTCGCTCTGCAATCTGGAACGCATCTAAGACTTTGCGATTACTACGTTTCGCTGTAGACTTTTTCTTCAGGGAATTCTCTCCCTTGGCCTTTGTATTCTTGGCCATTGTACGCAATATTCCTGGTTATTGGTGCAAGAGTTGCCTCGTAGTGGTTTACTTCACTTCATCCGGATGAGAGCGATGAGGTTGAAAAATGTATATCACGTGACCCGCGATATCTCGGATCAACTGTTCTACCTCCAGGTTTTTCATTTCTTGTTGAGAAATGGAGCTTGATCTGCGACTCTTATGGAATCAGCTAGTCACAAATTAAACGACAAGTTGTATTCGCCATTGAGTGACTGCTTTTGAGATCTGCATTTTTAAAAAATATTTCAGGCTTTCTAGTTTTGTTAAAGCTGGCAATGGAACCTTATCTAGCATCTCTATTCATTTTGGAAATGTGTATTTTATACTACCTACAAAGCATCTAAACGGTCATTGATTTCCTCGGCCGTCAATTTTTTCAATCTCGGGCCAGACTCATTAGTACCTGAAAAGCCCAACATGTGGTCCTGAGGATCACTAATGACAGCGATATCCAAGTTTTCTCCAGTTAAGTCACCATCGACCGATTCTTTTAATGCGAGCAAGGCAACGTGGATAGCATCTTCGAGCTCCAAATTCTCGTTCCATCTCTTCTCCAAAAATGTCTTTGCTGAGGTCGACGTCTTGCCAATTGCTGTTGCTTTCCACGGGAAGTAACTACCAGAGGGGTCTACCTGGTAGAGCTGAAACGATTCAGAAGGCTCATCGTATCCACCGACGAGCAACGATACACCAAAGGGACGGATTCCGCCCAGCTGTGTGGATTCCTGCATCACCTTTGCAAGTTCCTGGACCAATATTTTAACTGGCGGATACTCGTTATAGATACGCTTGTAGTTTGTGTGTGCTACCTTGCGTGCACGGTCAACGAGCACGCGGAAGTCGGGGCCCATACCTGAATACGTCATGCCGATATTGGGAGTGATCAACTCAACCTTCGAGTTTGTGTCATTCTTCAAGAGAGGCGAATTCGCCTTCCTCTCAGTAGCAAGAACTATCCCATTCGCTGACTTGATGCCGATTGTGGTCACACCCTGCTTTACCGCACTCAACGCATACTCAATCTGCACTAACTTACCACTGACGCAACTGTTAGTATTGAATTCTCAAGCAGTTACTCCTCTCGGAGCTAATAGTTACTTACCTTGGCGAAAATGTGGTTAATGAAAACGAGTACCTGTCTGCCATCCTCTACTATGTGGTTTGTTTCTTGCTGCAAAAGCTGGAGTGTACCCTTGTGTAGATGGCGTCCAGCAGTTTTGCCTTCAGATTGATATTTTATCACGTGTTTATCACGTGCGTCGCTTATACAGAGTAAACTACGCGAGGGTAGTTAACAGAACCAATACGCTTCAGAGGTCTCTGAGAAAACCTTAAGAGGCCTGCTAGTCAGTTCAAAATACAGGTGGGAGCGTTAGTTAGTATCAAAAAGGTAGGAATGTATTCAATGTAAAATAAATATAATAAGCTTCCAGTTCGCTCTGGATGTGCCATGGAGACAGTTAATGAACAGCTGCAAACTAACAAATTTATTAGAGATGCTCACTTAATCTTCATCTTCTGCGTCCGAGTCTACCGGTTTGGGGGTTCCCTTAGGGGAGTTCAACCAGTCGATGTAACGCAATCTTCTTCTCTCGACTTGCAACTTCTTGTCGTTTCTCGTCATCTTCTTTACACGAGTTCTAACCTTAATGTTAGCGGGGGAGTCATCATCGTCGGCACGCTTCTTGACGGGTGCGGCAGCAGGCGCGGGTGATGCATCAGAATCCTGATCATTGTTCTCGAAACGGGAGTTATCGACAGCGGCATGGCCCTTCTGCACAACTTCACCATTCTCGACGTGCCATTGTTCGGGGCAAAGAGCACCCACGAATTCATTGTTGTGCGAGATCATGACGACACCACCATTCCATCCTCTGATTGCAACAGCCAATCCTCCCAAGGAGTCACGATCCAAGTAGTTAGTGGGCTCATCCAACACCAACAAGTGGGGGTTGTTCCACATAGCACCTGCAATAACTACCTTGACCAACTGTCCACCAGACAAAGAACCCATGGGGGTGTGATCAGCAATGTCACCATCCAAGCCGACATCCTCAAAGTGCTTTCTGATAACCTTGGGAGTCAACTCACGGTAGCCCAAACCTTCTCTCGAAGCCTCGTGATCATCAAACTTCTGAGTCAACTTCAGGAAACCATACTCCACCAACAATTCTCTGGGAACCCAAGAGTTGTACTTGGGCAACCAGTGCTTCCATTTGACTTCATACTGGAACGTCTTCTTCAACTTTTGACGACCAACGACCGCCTCGATTTCACGAGGACCACGGCCATCTCCAATGTCAATCTGTTTGCTCATCTGCTCCTTCTCTTCGGCTGAAATCTTGCGGGATTCCTTCAAAAGAACCTCACGATCATCACCAAAGCGGTAACGCCACTGCAAGTACTGATTGGCCGTCTTCTCCTTGTGCTGCTCAACATGCTGTAAGGCGTGTTGGGCAATGTATCCAATTCTCAAGTTCGGGTGCTTCTCCACCTTACCCTCGTCAGGACTCAACTCAGCAGTCAACAACTTAATTAAAGTCGATTTACCAGCACCATTTGGACCCAAGATAGCAACTCTCGAACTCAAAGACAAGGAGCAAGAAATATCAACCAAAGAAGGCTTCGCGGCACCCGGGTATGTGAAAGTCACATTGTTCATACGGGCAACAGCACGAGTGCTCGACTTGACACCGGTCAAAATACCAGCAGGGGGAAATGCCATCTGAACAATCGAATCAGTCAAAGTGTAGTAAGATTTACCCTCGGGCTTAACCTTAACAAATTCTGACAAATTACCCTTGTAGTAAGCCAACTTCTTGTTCTCGTAGTGAATGATGTCAGTACAAACATTGTCCAAGAAACCAGAGTCG
Source organism: [Candida] anutae (assembly GCA_030566955.1). NCBI lineage: Eukaryota > Fungi > Ascomycota > Pichiomycetes > Serinales > Debaryomycetaceae > [Candida] anutae. The sequence goes on along the minus strand of JAKUBP010000053.1, from coordinate 28,786 downwards.
TGGGAAACGATCAAGGAAGTGATTTCAGTGTTCTCGACCAAGTAGTCAACCAACCATTGCACATTGGCCACATCCAAGTGATTGGTTGGCTCGTCCAACAATAAGACGTCGGCCTGCATCAACATAGCTCTGGCCAATTCTAACTTCATCTTCCAACCACCAGACAAAGACCCGACATTCTGAACAAGTCTCTCCTTGGGGAAACCGACAGACAACAAAGCCTTCTCAATGTCTGATTTCTCAACGTGAGCCAACTCAGGATCGGACGCAATGAAGTCGACCAAGCCCAAGTCTGCTTCAGACCCTTGCAACTTGTGCTCTACGAAGCAAGTTCTCAACTGGTCAGCAGAGGGGAAACCTTCCAACTGTCCCTTTGAGATGGCTCTCATCAAAGTAGACTTACCTGCACCATTTCTTCCGCACAAACCGTAACGGTGACCCTTTAACAATCTCAAGTTAGTCTTGTTCAACAACATGCGAGAACCGTAAGCTAAAGAGAAATCGGCGTTGACAATCTCGACGGCACCATCCTCATCATCGTAGCTCTTAACGGTTACCTGGTTGAACAAGTTACGCAAGTTTTGAATAACACGCTCAGTGTACTGAGTCTTCTGTTCGGCGGTCAAAGCGTCGATGGAACTAACAAGTGCCACCAAGTACTTCTTAAGGCTGTTCCAGTCGTTTACATTAGCGTCACTTTGCAAGAGGTGCGACAAGTAGTCAGAAACAACATCGTTGTCGAGATTTAAGCTTGAAGAAATAGTCAGGGACAAGGCTTCGTCATCCAAGTTCTCTGTGTAAAACCCAATGGCCTGGCTCAAGGAGATTCTGCCGTGGAACTTTCCGTCTGACTGCTCATTTTCAGCATCCTGCAATACTTGTCTGGCTTTTCCAGCCAATTCTCTGACTTCAGGTAAAGATGCATTCTGGTACACCTTTTCAACACCCGGCAACAAAATAGGAATAAAAGTTTCAATTTCTCTCTTGTTGTTCACCAATCTGGTCAAGTTCTCAGTGACAGTGACAGTTTGTCTCAACTGATCGTTGGAAGAAGAAGACATCTTAAGCGACTTGTCTAAAATAGGAACCAAGATCGACAAAGCGGGCTCAGTAACTTCTGCCACAAAAGTGACAGATGACAAGTTCTTGATGCACTCGGGAATCTTGGTTGGGTCAGCCAAGGTCTCGACAATCAAGTCAAACTTGAGCTGCAAATCCAAGTTGTCCAAAACCTTTACAAACTTCTTCAAGGCGGCCAATCCCTGCTTGGCTAACTCAGGCTTGAAGTCAGTGGACAAGTCTGTCAACACCGGAACGGTAGTGACAAAACGCAATTCCAAAAGGTCAGCAGGCACATCGTCAATCAACTTAGTTAATGTCTCCAAGACAGCTAATTTACAATTCCACTTGGCAGATGATCTCAAGTAAGTTAAGAATGCATCAAGGACAACGGATCCCTGAGCTTCAGTTGGGAAAGTGCCGTACAAGATGTCCACGGTGGTTTTGGCAGCCTTTACAACATTTTTATCCTTGTCAGCAAACAAGTCGTAGGCTGTGGTAAATAAAGGCAAGAGAAAAGCCTCCTGGGGAGCAACATCACCAAGACGAATAGCCAATTGTTGGATAATTAACAACGCCGACTCGCGTACCAAAGGTCCACTCTTGGGCTTGCTCAACGACTTGAGGATCTCTATAATTTGCCAGTCAACAATAACAGAGAGAGACTCCTGTTCACAAATAATAGTGACCAATTGCTCCACTTCCGCCTTAATCTCACTGATTTTGGTGGCTTGTTCAATATTAGTCAAGTTGTCTTGAATAGATTCGTGGATGTTCAACTTGGCCAAAGCCGAGTTCAACGAAGTCAACGAAGTTGTTGACGAATTTGTGGTGCGCAAAGGAGTGCTTGCTCCACTGGAGGGCACAGAAGTTGAGGGCGTTTGCAAATTCTGGTAGCTGGAGGTACGCCCAGGCACAAACGGCGACACGGCTCTACCACCGAGGCCTCTGACCACGGGCTTGGCCGTTTGCGGCTTCTGCAGGCTCAAGAAATCCTCAAATGACTGCTTTGACATTGATATTCTTTCCACGACAACAGACTATTGAAGTACGTATTTAAACGATGCTCATCGCACAAAAAAATTTAACCCTGAAAAATCCAAACCGCAACTATATAATGAAACACGAGGTGCAACACGATTACCTTACTAATTAATGATTGCCCACCCGATCTATGGTACTATGGTGGGTAGCAATATTAAGACTGAGGCTGATTGGGTTTCCTCCTTCTTTAGCATGGAACACGGCCTCGTATGAAGCGAGGGGTGAGGCCTTTCCTTGTTTATTCTTACGCGACTTGCCCTTGGGCGACAATAGTGCAGCATTCTTCAGCGGAACAGAGGGTAATGCCGTAGACTGCGAAGCTTCTAATTGCTTGTTATGTCTCAACCCCATAAACTGAAGCTTGTTATCGTCACAATCGGTACTCTTTACCAAGTGCTTCCTAGCGTAGTTTCCTATTTCCTCAATGCGAACACCCTTGGCATTTCCAATAACTTCATACACCTTAAGCTGCACCAATATACCATCTTTTTCTGTGTTTATCGCGAGAGCATAAGTTCGCTTAGATGGAGGTTGGATACGGTGCAGAATCTCAACAATTCCTGAGGAGTGAACTGTGCCCTTTGTGTCCAAGACTATCAGTGCGGTGTCCTTTGAATCGTTATTCAGTTTGCCATCTTCGTCATTATCTCCGCCTTCTTGGTTAGCACGGACCCATGTCACAACTCCCTTCTTCTCCACAATAAGCATGCAAGCCAATTTTTCATTCTGTAAACTCAATATATGGATTGCTTCGACGTCAGATGCTGTAAATTCAAGTTTGGGGAGTTTGTGCCTGAGACATGTGCTGCCAGAATCTTTCTTAGTGATCTCAAGCAGTGAATCATCTTTCCAAAGCACAACGTATTCTCCACTCTCAAAGCTAGTCTCAGTGCTGATTGTGGGCAACGCGGTATCTTCGGATGGTACCTGATTAACTATTATACTATTCTGCTTTTCTGCAAACGGGGGGAAATCTTCTTCGGCCGCACTTATGATTTCTGTCTCAGCATCACTCTCCTGTGGAGTATACTGCTTGATCTTCATTATTCCAACTACGTCTTCTAGTTCCCCTGGCTCTTCTAAGTCACTAGAGTGGTGGCTATTGAAACTTGTGTCATTTTCAAAGTACAGCGATAACACTGAAGGTGTGTGCTTACTGACGCCATCCGCCTTCAGAAATTTGTCAGCTGCATCGTCAAGAATGGAGCTGTCAAACCTTCCACCATACTCGCCACTCTTGTCAAACAATGCCTCCAATTCGTTGCTGTCTATGCTCTCATTGGGATCCGGTAAATTGAGGTGGTTCATACCTTTCGTTGACGGGATTCGCAAAAGCTGTAATATCTCATGTATAGAGTTTGCAAGTTGCTGTCGCGACCTCTTCACGACATCAAGATCCACATCGGGTATGCTTTCAGGTATGTACCTGTTGGTCTCGCCGCGACTTCCGGTGGCACGACCTTCGGCTCGACTCCTTCCTTCCCCAGCCCCTCTAAGAATTGCAACTTGACGCTCTAACGAATTTATCTTTTCAAGCTGCTTCTGGTTGACAAACTTGAGAGAGGTGACCTCTCCTTGAAGCTCTACTATTCGATATCTCATTTCTGACTTTTCCAAATTGGTCATTATCTTGAACCTCTCCAAGTTTGTGAATTCAGAGGTGAGGTAGTTAATCACCCCTGGAAGATTGTATGAAGCTTTTTGCGATTGCTGCTGCTGTTGCTGCTGTTGCTGCTGGTTCTGATGCTGCTGCTGATTGTGTTGATTCTGCAGGGGGTGTTGCTGATTCATAACTAGCTGGTCACCGATTATTTGCAGACCCAGGTACTGCACTGAGTTCAGATGCCCATTGTTATCCTTGGAGCTAGTCTGCCTGCTCATGTTATCCTGGTAGATTCTACTTCTCCATACAATTGACGCTGGCACTACGCCTATCGATGTTGATCGCGGATTTCAAGTTTCAGTATGCTATCACGTGAGCCTTCCAAGATCATCCGGGAATATGCCTCTTACTGGGTTCTTGTTTATTAACGGCCTTATTGAGTTACAGTTTATACAGTTAAACTTGCTCCAAGTACTCCCTTGCTATTTCCTCTAATTTATCCGCGCTTATTTAGCTTCTTTATTTGTATTTTTGCTTCGTTATCGCATCCTCCGTTTTTGAGACATCCAATTACTTTTGCGACATCCAGTCGTTCAAACCAAAACGGTTTCTGGTGATCTCGAAAGCGTAAAACTGGATTCTAACTACAAAAATAGTGTTGTCCTGAGTGTACTCGTCGTCAGCCTTGACTCTGAGCAAAGTTCCAAAGTTGTAGTCCTCAACGTCTTTAAACTTCTCGCAGAAAGCTCTCCAGTTTGCTTTTCCCAGTACGCTCTTGATCTCCAGTTCGTCAATGGCGGCAACCTTGGAAGGCTCCTTGTACTCAGGGAACAGCTCGAGGAACAGCTCAAAGATGGCATCGTCCTGCACCGTCAATTTCAACTTGGAACCGGGAATCTTCAGCAAGATGTTCCAGTACGTCTCGGACTGGTGCACCGCTTTGACGGCAAACTGCTTCTCGATGTCCTCTAAGTTGTCAGCATTCTCGGCTTGGAAAGTAGACATCTTTGAATAGATTGGTTGCAGTACAACTAGTATCTTGAGACTTCTACTGAAAATTTTAATATTATGTAATCAGATGAGCTGAGAGGCGCTTCTGGACTATAGTCTATCCCTACCCCAACTGCCTTGTACATGACTATTCCATTCTGGTATATGTCTACTTTTTGTTAATTATGTATTGTGCTTCTCTCTCTCCGGAGGCATAGGCGCCATGGACACAGCCGGCACCGTCCACAATAGTGTGCTCTCCCGCAAAGCGTACATGGGTCTCGGACATGCCACAGCCATCAAAGTCACCCAGAAGGTGTGTCAACAAACCTGTCGGGTCGTCGTGTACGTTCAACGCAGTGTACGACCCGCGAATGTAGGGGTTCTGTGTCCACAGCGTAGTGAAAACATTGACGGGCTTCGCGACTGCCTTTCCGTCAGTTGCCAACTTTGCCAACATGGGTTGGAAGTACTCCCACGCCTGGTCGGGGTGAGCTTCCACGTACTCTGTGACTGGGTTCTGCATCAATACCACCAAACTCTTGCTTCCTTCATTGAAAGCGGCATGGTTAACTACTGCAACAGGGTACTCAAAAGCCTTTGGCAACGCCAGGAGTGGAGCTGACTTTGGTTCCAGCGACACCTCGGCGTCCGGCATGATGCCAAACCGGTCCTCGTCCTGACTCCACCATACATCGTCAAACTCAAATACCACCTTTCCTAAGGCCGCAAACGACACGTTGTCAAGTGCCTTTTGGATCGGCTCGGGTAAGGCAGGAGCCCACTTGATCCCGTACTGGTGCTCGGACTCCAACTTCAAGATACTCAAGGGACATGCCACAATCAAGTCTGTACAGGTGATCTCGAGACCCTGAACGGTCTTGACCACCACTTGGCTAGAGCCATGCTCAATTGAGCTAACCTGTTGGTTCAACTGGATACAAGACTCGGGAATCTGTGCAGCAAGAAACTTGACGACAAAGTCGTAGCCATTCTTGTTAATCAAGTTTCTGCCCTGGTGGTCGCTGTTGTAGTACTTGGCGCTTGCCACGTCGGACGTGGCTCCGGTCCACAACTCAAAAAACCTCAGAATGCGGCGACAATAGTCAGCCTGTTTTGGCTCAAGGAAGGGAGCATAGTGGACAATGAACTTTTCAACTACAGCGTCCAAAGACTCGTCCGCTGCCTCGACATTGAGAAAGAAGGAGAGCTTGACAAACTTCTCTAAGTCCTCCATCACCCGCTCGAGCTTGAGGCCGTTCACATCGAGACGACCCTCGAGCTCCGAGCCGTATATTACAGTGTCCTTGTCGTCAAAGTAGGTATCTTTTTTGACGTCAAACACCAGCGGTTCTCCCAACAGAACCGCATCGATCAAGACCCTGTTGGTGAGCGAGTCGTGAAACCACGCCGCACCGAGGTCGTAGATCTGTTTGTTGCTCAGCAGCGTTCGGTCGGTGTGGACCCTGCCACCAACATGGTCCTGCGCTTCCAAAAGCACAATATCGTCCAGAGAGTAGCCTTCGTTGGCAAGCAATGTCTGAGCCGCCTTGAGGCCAGCGACGCCGCCACCAATGATACACACCTTCGCCAGAGTCATGGCTGTAAAGTGTCCAATTGACAGGGTACTAGCCGCACAAGTGCTTTAAATATTCGCTACATCTACTAAGCCCTGTTTGCACCCCCACGCTATCGCCTAGCCGCGATACCAATCGGTCCAAACGCCCTGCGTGGCGAGCACAGCACCCGTGTCTCCCGCTACGTAGCCTCCCATTCTGGAAGTCGCGGCTAGCTTGATCATTCTTTGTTTCTATCGCGCGGGAACCGGTCCCTGTCGCCTTATCCGCCCATTCTCGCCAGTTTGACCCTGCTTGTCACTCTCACCAGCCCCGTTCCCCTTGGTCCGTACATCTAACGTACTCTCTGTCGTATTCTCTTTCCTTCTCTCTATCCTTCTCTCTCTATCCTCCTCTGCGTCCTTTCCGTCCTTCTCTGTCACACCCCATGTGCTCAAAATCAGTCCTCAATACAACCTTTTGGTCAAACATGTTACTACCTAAACTTAGTGTCTATAATCCTAATCCATTTCGCACGTGCTGTCTTACTTGGCGGTCGTACTCCCTACGGTCGTCTCTCCATAACTTGCAGGCGTCAATATTGGCGCCGCTCTCCGGGTTCGGCTCCGCGAGCATCGACATGACACTCAACAATATCTTCTCGATGCTCTGCACCGGCAGCCACCGCTCCTCCGGCCGCTCGTACTGGTTCGGGTCCTCGCCGGGAGGATGCAAAATCGAGATACACACAGTGCCGTCTGCGTAGATGTTGGGGTGCAACAACGGCGGGTCAAACTTGAGCACGGGCGGGCCCAAGGGATAGTCCTTGGGAAACTTCAAGACACACGGAAAGACGCCGTTCTCGTACGCAGTGTCGTCCGGGCCTCCCACCAAGCACTCCCACTCGAACAAGTCGTCCTCCCTCACAGGTCCGGCAACAATTCCGGGTGGCGGGTCGCGACTCAACTGCTGGTACTCCTTGAGGAGCCGCTTTTGCGCGGTCGACCTAGGAGCCATTGATAAGCCTGGCGGTCTTAACGAAGGGGTACAGTAGCCTAATAGTACTACCGGTGGATGGAGCAAGTTCCCTGGTCCAAGCGATCCTTTAGTTTACCAAATCACAATCGGTAAAAACTTGTCTGGCACAGCAAAGGTCAAGGCGTACCGACGAGATGGCGAGATGGTGATTCGACGGAGACTGGATGGTTACTGGACGGTGATTGGTGACGGCTGAAGGCGATTGTCGCTTTGCTGACCGCTGACCGCTGATGCTGTTGCTTAGTCAAGGTGAATTTGACACGTCCGGTTTGGGGTGTGGCTGCCATTTTGAATTTCCAAAGGACAGCACACCACCTCTACCGGATCGCTGGACCACGAAACCGTTACTTGCAATGTCATTGGTAGCTAAAGTGAAGAGCGTCTTGAGCGGCGACACCGTGGTGCTTGTTCCTGCCAAGGGCGCCCAAATTCCGGCGCCTGAGCGGTTATTGACTGTGTCGTTTGTGCGTGCGGACGACGGTTTGGCGGCTAAGGACCACTTGCGGGAGACGCTTGTAGGCAAGGAGGTTCAATTCAGGGTGTTATACAAGAGCGCCGGTGGTCGCGACTTTGGGGATGTTCGTGTCCCTGGCATCAGGTCGGTGGCGCGCCACTTGGTGGAGCAGGGCTTGGTGAAGGTCAAGGACGAGGTTGACTTTGACAGCGAGGAGAACCAGGAGTACGCGGACCTTCCTGAGCTCCAATCGGCTGCGAAAGCGCAGGGATTGGGTATCTGGAGTCCCAACTATGCGGTTCCTCGGGTGGTTGCATTGACGCCCGAGATTGTCGCCGCGTCGCAGGTGACTCCGTTGGCGGTTGTGGTGGACAAGGTGATTAGCGGAGACAGGGTAGTGGTTAGCATCAGACAAGGCTCGGAGGTGATTCTGACTCCCTTGCTCTTGGCGGGAGTTCGTTCGCCGCGGACGGACGACGAGGTACTCTCGCGCGAAGGTCAGCAGGCAAAGGCGTTTGTGGAGAACAAGTTGCTCACAACCACCGCCAAGTTGCAAGTGCTGATTTTGGGCGAGAACCAGGGCGGTTTGCCTGTTGGGCAGATTATCCACCCATCGGGAAATAGCATCACCGAGAAGTTGTTGGAGACGGGCTTGGCCGAGGTTGTTGACTGGCAGTCGACCTTGCTCGGGCTGGCGGCAATGGGCCAGTTGAGACGTGCCGAGCAGACGGCCAAATCATTGGCTCGTGGTATCTTTGCTGCTAAAACTGGCGGAGCTGCTACTGCTCCCAAGCAAGCTGTTGCAGCCAAGGGCCTGGCTTGGAAGGTCGGTGCTACCATCAACAATGTAACAGTGGTCAAGGTTGTCTCCAGCGACACCTTGGTCTTGCGTGGCGCTGATGCGGTAGAGCACACCGTCCAGCTTGCATCCATTCGTGGTCCTAAGCCGTCTGACAGGCAAGTCACCTCCGATGCCACTCTCCAGCAGGCATTGGTTTCCACAGCACGCGAGTTTGTGAGACACGCGGTCATTGGCAAGGTTGGCAAGGTCTTTATTGATGGATACAAGCCTGCCAATGAGGATATGGGTTTTGAAGCCCGTTTTCAGGTTTCATTCAAGTTCAATGAGTCTACTGACTTGTCGGAATTGATTGTTAGCAATGGTTTTGCGACTGTTCTTCGCCACGGCAAGGCCACTGCTAACGAGCGGTCGCTCAACTGGGACCGCCTCTTGGAGATTGAAGAAGAGCAGAAGAAGGCTGGTAAGAAGGGTCTTTACTTCCTGGGCGACCTCACAAAGATTGTGTTGAGCAAGCGCATTGTGGATGCTTCCGAAAGCTTGGCCAAGGCCAAGTCTTTTATGAATGGTTTCAAGCAGCGGGGCAAGGTTTCTGGTTTCCATGTTGACTTTATTCCCTCCATGAACCGTTTCAAGTTGTTCAATCCTAAGGAAGGAACGAAGCTCACTTTGGTTTTGGGTGGTTTAACCAATGACCGCCTGTCCATGAAGGCTGATGAAGGCTTGAACCTTGTCAACTCACGCTTTTTGCAGCGCAACATCGAGTTTGAGGTGTACGACACCGACAAGCTCGGGTCATTTATCGGTAACTTGTTTCCTAGTGGCAATGGCGGCGCTAATTCTTTGCCGCCCGCTCAGATTGCCTTGTTGGAGCAGGGCCTTACCAAGACACACGGCTCTGCCGTTTCAAACAGTTTCTATGAAAAGTTTGTCGCTGCTGAAGAACTGGCCAAGTCCGCAAAGCGCGGTGTGTGGGCCAACTATGACGAAGCGCATGAGCGCTCTGTCGCGGAGGCTGCTCATAATTTAAGCAAGGTGTCTCTTGAACCCAAGTTTTTTGACATTGAAGTTGCAGATATCGACCCCACTGGTATTCTTTCGTTCCACAAGTTGGACGAGGCCACTGCGTCAAAGTTTACGCAGTTCAAGGCCCTGTTCAACAAGTACCACGAGCAGCCTTTGAGCGCCCTGTCGACTCCCCTGCAGACCGATTTGCCTCAAAAGTTGGGACGTGCCCCCAAGCGTGGTGAGTTGGTTTCGGCAAAGTTCAACAATGGCAAGTACTATCGTGCGCGCGTCATGTCGTATGATAAGGCCACTGCACTCTACCAAGTCAAGCACCTTGACTTTGGTAACATTGACAACATTGCATCCTCGTCTATGAGAGTCTTGCCAAGCGCTTTTGGCTTGGTTTCTTTGCCCCTGTTTGTACACACAGCCACGTTGCAAAGCGTCAGATTGCCCCCGTCGAAGCCCAACGACTACTTGTCGGAGGCTATCTACGCCTTGGAGGAATTGTGCTACGACCGCAAGTTGGTAATTAGCGCCGTGCCGTCGTCGTTGTCGGGTGTCGACTACGAGGGAACTCTCTACGATGCCGAGGTGTCCATCAAGGACCCCAACTATACCATCAACAAACAGCTTGTCAAGGACGGGTGGGCTATCGTCACCAACCTCAATGACGCAGCATTGGTAGCCGCCCAGCGTGCCGCCAAGCTGAGCCACTTGGGCTGCTGGGAGTTTGGAGACGTGCTGGTGGAGGACGAGGAGATCTAATCTGATGTCTAGACTGGACTAATATTAGACTGCTGGTTTTTATTAGGCTACTGGATTATGGAGAGATTTCGGAGCTGGAGATAATCTTGATTTTCTACTAGTTGAGATTACGGTGCGAGAGGTTATGGAGGTTATGGTCGAAGGCTAGGGGATAAGCAAATCCTAGAGGCCCATGAGTATACTAAAAGAGGACGACCGGCGCCAGGACGCTGGCACCGTCGCCGAAGCATTCAGTACATAGGACGTAGAGTAAGTTGGCTGGCGTTCGCCTGAGGCCGTTTGCCTAAAAAAACTGAAAACTTTTCCAACAATCGCCACCGTACCTTAGCAACTAACTACTACTCCGAAGATGAACCCTGCTATTTCCAACTTGGCCATCATGCTTGTCATGATGCAGGTTTCGCGTCGCTTGGATTTGGAGGACCCTACGATCCTCTTGTACGTGCGTATCGTGTACAGCGTCTGTCAGGCGTCTGCCTTGTTGGTGTTCCTCTACACGCGCTACAAGATCAACGCCAAGAACGACTTGACCACCCTCAAGTACGTTGAGCCTGCCGCCCCCATGTCTGGCCAGACCGAGGGCAAGGCTGTTATCACGACCGTGAAGGAGTACGACTTGGCGCAGGTTGACCAGCAGATCAAGTCTGTCTTCACCTCTTTGGCGATGATGGGCTTCATGCACGTCTACATGAAGTACACCAACCCCTTGGTTATGCAATCCGTTTCCTCGATTAAGTCCGCGTTGGAGTCGAACATTGTCAAAATCCACTTGTTTGGAACCCCCGCCTCCGGCGAGTTGAAGCGTCCCTTCAAGGCTGCTCCTGGCTTCATGCAGGCTCTTACTGGTGGTGCCCAGGATGTTAATACCGACAAGCTGGCTGTAGAGAATGCCGAGATCAGCGGTGCCGGTGGTATCAAGGAAGAGTAAATGTATTGTTCAGTTTTGAAGCATTAATCAATAGTAATATTAGACTCAATACCGTGAATAAAAAGTACTACAATTTGTCCTCAGTGCTGACCAATATGCACTCGGCGTCTCTGCCTCTGGTAAACGAGATGCGGTCTAAGAGCTGTGCGCTCAAAATCATCTCCTCTACCCGCCACTTTCCGCGGCCGTAAATTTCTGGCACTGCTTGGGCCAAGGGAGGTATGAGACCCTGGTACAAATCCTTATACTGCACAACCTGCAGTGCGCTAATAGTGGTCTCCTTCTCGATCCGCTGGAACAGGCGCTGGATCCACTCTGGCAAATATGACTCAGCCTCCTCGTTGTCGGAACCAAGATACTCGTCGCGATTGTTGCAGCGCATCAAGTACAAGAGCCAGCACTGGTCCTGAAACTCTGCCTCTAAAATAGACTCGTACGACGTGATACCAAGAGATACCAAGAGCGACTGCTGGAATTTAATGTCATGCTTGTAGATGCTCTTGAGCGTGACGAGTTGACTCTTGTGCTTCACCAAGAGCGCCTTCTCCATTTGCTTGAGCTTCTTTGCCGCCTGGTGGAAAATAGCGCGCTGGGAGTCGGCGTAGATTTTTGCATTCTGGGCGTTAAAAGAGCTGGCCAGACCAACCTGCGGTACCAAGGTTTCCTTGCTCTCGATCGCCAGCCGCAACTGGTTTATTCCGGCAAATTGCATACGCAAAGATATTTCCTTGCCAGTTTCCCAAGGACTCCTCACCAAGTACTGAAACACCTGGATAAGAGATGGGGGAATGTGCTGCTGGGTAATAAAAAACACCACGCCATTAGAATAATCAGCAGTGCGATCAGTTTCTTTGGCCTCCTGGCTCAATTCCTGTTCAATCTCTTGAAAGTTCTTAATGACAGAATTAGTATAATCGTCCTCTCTGGGAAGTTGGATCCCGTTTGTCTGTAACCCTGCAATTATAGAGGGGTCCAACTTGAGCCGGAGAGCTGCCGAGTCGGCAGCATTATCCTTCAAACAGAATCCGTACGCCAAAAGTAACTCCTCGTTCCCTTTCATGCCATAGTTATTAAACAACTCGCCAGACTCGAGGGAGGTGTCCTGGCTTCCAAAGCTAAAGTATTCTCCATCTACGCCCCACGCAACCTTTGCACTTGGTTTATGATTTAGCAAGTCTACCAATGGCAAGAGCATTACATCGCTCACTTTAATTCCCAGGTAACTTTTGGATCCGTCCTTGAGCAAGTATGCGGGAAATGACCTAGACTTGATAATCGATGCTGCCCACAAGTAATTCGCAAAACAGGTCCAACTCTCCACATCTGCAGTACTCAAGTACTCAAACAATCCTTGATTTTCGTAGAACTTGAACTCGTAGTAGAATTTCATGTTGACAAAGTGGTCTTTGGGCTTTTCCATGGTCTCGGGCAATGTATTAATGATTGACCACCATTCTTCAACTAACTGCGCAATATTTTCTTTTAACGAGCTTCCCAAGTTCGTTCCCTTCAAAAGCGCACGATCAGATTCGTTCCAAAAGTATGGACTGGCAATCTTGGAGGGTAAAAGTCTGAAATATGGCTCATATGGCGACTGTGTCTGCCTCAGCTCAATTCTCTCGCGCGCTAAATAGAGCTTGAAGAGCGCATTCAAGTTACCAGGCAGCTCGAATCCATCTTTCTTGAAGGAATCTATCGCATCACGACCAGTTATGATAATATTCTGGGGTAAACGAATCAAGTTGCCACTGAGCTCATCGCTCTTTACGGTCTCCTCTTTTGACTTGTCGTAAAATGCTCCAATCTGGCCCCTTTCGTCTCTGGAAAATGTTACCTTGTTAGAAATTACAGCCCCATGCGACACGGCCCACTCTACAAGTGCAGAAACCCCTGTATCGCTCATGGTTTGTAAAGTCTCTATAAAGTACCTGGTTATTTGGGTGAAAAATTGGAGTGAATATTCAAACTCCAAACGGGCTTTGCTTCTTTATAGTCACAATGCTTAGGATTGCTGGGAAGCGTGCTGTTGGCGTTCAAGTGACACTGCTCTTGCTGTTACCGGTGCGTCACTTTATGGTGAGCCCGGTGAGGTTCGCGTCGGAGCTGGAAAAGAAGTCAGAGGTGGAGCCAAAGGCTGATGGAAAGACTGAAGCCACTCCCTCCCCAACCCGTCGTCCGTTAAGCAGGGTTGCCATTGGTGGATCCAAGGACTCGCGCAAGGGGACGGGGCGTAACTCTATTGAGTTTGCTCTGTGGAAGTCGGCGCTAGTGCTTTTGATTGTTGGGTGTGGTGGTGCGTATTGGCTCACTGCGGAGAAGGAACGTTTGCGTCTTCAGCGCGAGGCCGACGCCAAGCGTCCTCATGGAAAGCCGCTTATTGGCGGTCCCTTCAGCTTGGTAGACTGCGATGGTAACCTGTTCACACACGAGAATTTAGTCAAGGAGAATACATTCCACTTGGTTTACTTTGGTTTCACGCACTGTCCTGACATTTGTCCTGACGAATTGGACAAGCTCGGCGAGATGATGACCGTGTTGGATGCTGGTAACCCCAAGAATGTTGTTCAACCCCTTTTCATAACATGTGACCCTGCGCGAGACTCGCCCGAGGTGATGAAGCAGTATTTGCTGGACTTTTATCCCTCCATAATAGGTCTCACTGGTACCTATGAAGCCGTTAAAAACTGCTGCAAGAAGTATCGGGTGTACTTCTCGACCCCGCCGGATGTGAAACCCGGTCAGGACTACTTGGTTGATCATTCGATTTTCTTTTACCTCATGGATCCTGAGGGTAACTTTGTTGATGTTCTTGGCCGCGAGGTAACTGCGCAGGAGGGTATTGACAAAATCCGCCAGCACATGGAGGCTTTTGTGCCCGAAGCTGAGCGTGAGGAAAGAAAGAAGCTGTGGTTTAGCTTCCTCTACAAGTGATGAAGAGAAGAATTTAACTAAAAACTTGTACATAGATAACTCAGTTCTACGAGAGAATCAATCTCCTGTAGCCTCCAGAGGCCTTGCACTGTTCCTGGTGCTCCAACATCTGCTCCTGGGCTTCAATGGGGTCTGCTACCTCTTCGGGCTCGTCCCAAGAAAGATACTCGTTAGAGTAGTTTGGCTGGTAGTCGGTTGGCAAAATCTCCAAGCGCTTGCCGTAGGCCGTAACCTTGCGCCAGTCGCGGTGGACGTTGTACAAGGATGCCGACAAGTACGCGAAACAACGCTCAAACATTTTAGCCAGCAACTCTCTGTCCAACTGCGGCTTGTAGTTGACGTACTCTTTCCAGCTCTGCGCAGGGTTCTCGAGTACGTCGTCAGTCGCACGCTTGATCGCGGTCATGAATGAACGCACCTTTTCAGGGTTCTTGTGCAAGAACTCATCGTTGGCAATGTACAATATGGTGCAGAAGCAGCAGCAGCCTAATTCTGCGAGTTTGTCAATACGCAACATCTTGGCATCCAGCTTGGGGCGGCCCTGAGCGGCGAGGTACTCCTCCAACTCAACCTGCTGAATACACTCAATACCAATTCCGGCATCGATATGACCCTCAATAATGAACTTGGCGACGTTCATTCCGCACCGCACGGGAGTGTAGTCGTCGGGTGTCATGCCAAAGTGCTTGGTCAATTCGTCCACCTGGATCTTTCCAAACTCACCAACATAGCCGATACGCTTACCCTTCAACAGCCGGAAGTCAGACGTGATACCCAGTCCTTCCAAGTAGAGCACACCGGTAAACGGCTCGTCCAAGAGAGAACCCACTGCTGTAACGGGAAACCCGCGAGCCTTGGCTGCAAGAGTGTGAACCATTGCCTTGAGTCCCATGTCGATCTTGCCAGCACCAACAAGCTCAGTCACATCCGATGGGTTCGAAGGCTCTAAGATAGCAATGTCCAATCCCTCATCTTTGAAGTAGCCCTTGGTCTGGGCAAGGTACACGGGAATGTGGTAGGGAGCCGCCTCCCAGTTAAGGCTAAAGGTGATCTTGTTAGTCGTCATATCTACTGAGGAACAACTATGCAACAAACCATCCCTTTATACCTCGCTCCGGGCGTGCCTGGCGAGGAACGTGCCGCTGTGGCGGTGGGCGGAGTACCCCTCCAATAGCTCTTGCTCGTGCGCCGGTGTACCGTAAGAGCATAGGCTTATAGACATATCCGGCGCTACCGGATTTCGCAACCTAAGCGCATAGGCATGGATGGTAGCAAAGGCAACGGTAAGACGAAAGGAGAAGAGGGCTTAAGGTCAAAGAGTTGAGTGAACGGTTGATCACCGATGTTGAAGTCTCTGGTGGTAACGGAGTATTAGATGATGAGTTAAGCGGAGAAAGCACGAGTCGTTGGGAAAGATTTAGAGGGTAGAAGAGCGCAATTTAGGGGTGTAGCAGGGTGTATCAGGGCATCGGGTCTAGAATTCGGTGATTGCAAATAATTGAAGGGTTAGTCTCCTATCGCTGGCGTATACGCTAATCGGTATCACGTTACAGCAGGATGTGAGATTTAGTGTTCATTCACTATCAGTCGCTTTCTGTTTCCTTCTTATCTCTTCTTCACTGAAGCCACCTTTTCCCCCAGTCGTCAAGTGCATCGAAATGTCTTCGTCTCAGTTAGTGTCTGCATCACAGCCATGGGATGCAGCGTGATTCACCTGCGGTAATATTTCTCATTCCGAACAGGACGGTCACTCGCGTGCGATATCCAATTCTTCGCTTCACCAAAGATACCCTGCATTTACACAAGCTTTTACTTTCCGTTGATAAACGCACCGTCTCCTCCCCCTACTGTTTCCTGTCCTTATTCGCTCCTACGGTTACTCTTTCAAATCTCATTCTTTATCCATTTATACAACTATTCCTCAAGTAACTTACCCTCCCAAGAGTAGTACTTGGACAAATCCACGTGATGGCGCTTGCCACTCTTCGCCTCGTACATGCAGCAGCCGTACATGGCGGCGTACGGAGGGGTGTACAAGTGCAAACTCACCGCCAACTTGGTCTTCAGGGGGTTGCTAATCTTGTGCAAGCCAATGTCGTCAGAAATGTACCCCACTTCGTTTCTGTGTAATATAGTCTCTGCTGTGCTCACCATCGGTCCACATGCCTCCTCTGTTGGGTCAGGGGTCTTGTACATGCTCTCCTGTAACTCGCCGGCAAGCACCTTCATGACACAGTGCGCCAGCGCATGGTCGTGGATGGCCAGCGCCTTGTCCGGTCCCCACACCATAACGAGCAAGTTCGCGTTCCCAGAAATATCAGCAACAAAGTTGCGGCAGTAGCTCCTACTTCCATCGTAGAGTGCGTACTGGAGCCAGTCAGACTCGTTCAGTTTGTACGCACGCATCAACTCCTGGACCCGGTTCACGTCCACATCCTCTGACGCAAGACCTTTTCCATCCAAAACAGTGCGAAGCTCAGCTACAAGTGTAGCGAGAGAGAGGGGCATCTCGTTTGCGGGGCCACAGGGACCACACGCGGAATTAGGTGTAGCTGAAGGTGTAACGGTAAACATATTATACTGAGGCTGTGTGAGACTGAACCGCGGGAATAGCAAGGTATATAAGGGCCGACGAAAAAAATTGCTCAATTTGGCGAAAATGGTTCTTGCACGATAACATCCACACAGCATCAGTATGAAAATTACTCTAGTCTCAATTAGGCAATATTTTTAGCCGCTGAGCGGGTTAAGTCACGCCCGCCCCCACGCCCTGTAACCTGAGCGGTCCTTAGGCGGTACAATTACTTCATTTGGTAATATTGAAGCGGCTTAAGTCACGTGTTTCGGAAAGTGAGGCGCGTTTCAGGCGGGAATTTCCGAATTTGGTACAGTCCGCCCAGAAACTGCGGCGTTTGTCGGGGTTTGAATATAGTTAAAAGTGATGAGCATCGCAGTGGTCCTGGCTCTACAAGAATATGAGTGACTCTACCGACACTAGCGATGTGTGCGTGTCTACATCAGCAGAAAAGAGCTTCGTGGGTGGTATGGACAAGGTTCCGTATGACCAGCTCACACTCACAGCTGGCTCATTTCGAGCCCGGGCCTGGCACCGCTTTCACGCCAAATTTGTACACGGATTCCACCCCGCGTACTTTGTGACGATCATGGGTACCGGAATATCAAGCAGCATCTTGTACAACTTTCCGTACCCGGCCGCGTGGTTGCGCTACTGCAGCTACGTGATGTTTGGAGTGTGTTGCGCCCTTCTTGGTGCCACAACAGTCTTGTTTGCGTGGTCTTGCCGCCTGAATGAGTTGCAGTGGCTGCGATGCCACAATGACCCCGCGGTAGCGCCATTTATGGGATGCTATGCCATGGGCTATACTACTGTGGTTAACTTTTTATACATCTTGGTGGGCCACAAGAAGCATGGAGCAGTGGCAATATTGATTCTCTGGGGTATCGCGGTTGCGATGCTGGCGTACACTGCACTCGTGATTGTGTATTGTGCGTTTATCCAGAGACGTGCACCTTCGGCGCCAGCAGGTGCGGCGGCGGACAATGCAATTTCTCCATCGGCCCTCCACGCTACCTTGTTGTTGCCCATTGTGACATTGACAGTTGTGGCGTCACTGGCAAACATCTTTTTGTTAGACCTCCCAACGTTGTCGCTCAAGGTGTCCACCTTGATCTGCTCATTCATACTCTGGGCGAACGCGGTGGGTCTCTCCTTTATGGTTACCACCATCTACTTGTGGAAGTTGTTTGTGCACAAAGCACCAGCTACCCCGGTGGTGTTTTCAAGTTTCCTTCCCGTTGGTTTCCTCGGACAGGCGGCGTACGGCATCATGTTATTTGGTCACAACTGCCACGTTTTGTTGCTGGGCAGTGGAGATACGGCGGGCCGCTACCTCCAGTTTGTGGCGGGTGCCGGAACACCTCTCGGTGCTCCCACTGTGGAGCAGACTATGGCGACTATGGCGACAGTCATCTTGGTAGTCTCAGCATGCGCTCTGTTGTTTTTGGTATCGTTGGGCTACTTTTTCACCGCTATCGCAGTGGTGACGGCTCTCAGCAAGGTGAGACCCTTTGCAAAGACACCAAACTCAGCGCTGTGCCACCCCAAGTACGGCTACATTAGCTTCAACAAGACGTTTTGGGGAATGACTTTCCCGTTGGGTACGGTGGCTTTATCCAGCACCGAACTCGCGCGTATATTTGGCGAGGGATTTGTCTTCTTCCGCGTGGTGGGAACCATATACGCAACCAGCTTAATAATGATCACGCTTGCGTGCATTTTGGGCGCGTTGTACAGTGCATACGAGATGGCCGCTCAGGAGTGGCAGGAACCGTCGATAGCCTCCGTCTGTGTTTGAGATGGAAAGTGAGTATAGATTAATAAACAATTTTAGAGAATTCCCTGTATTCATTAGCTCCCTCTTTCTTTCTCCTCTTTCTTCCTCTCTCTTTCTTCCTCTCTCTTTCTTCCTGTCTCTCGCCTTCTCTCTCTTCCCTTTCTCCTCCCTTTCTCCTCCCTCTCTCTTCCCTCTCTCCTTCTCTCTCCTTCTCTCTCTTTCCTCTTCGTTTGTAAATCAATCCATTGATCATCCTGACAAGAGCGACCTGGTACACGTGACAATTCAACCACACCACGTCCCTATAGCAGGGGGCCCCCCAGGGTCAGGAAGGAGTAGTGCAACGTGTCATCTTCAAGAAGATAAAAGGCGGCAAGCTGCTGCTTACCGTTGGAGAGACAATTGGGTCTACAGAGTTGGTATTGCTCTTACAAACTGGACAAGTTTGCAAATTGACTGTTTACAGTGGAGAGGTTTACAAATTGACTAGTTGACAAATCGGACTGTGACGGCTGCCAGATCAACCAGGTCTTCCTCTATCATCACTTTCCGTCTGTGATGTTCCTTCAGTCCCTTCACATTATGGCTTCTATCGTATTCAATTCTTCTTCTTTCTATATTGCTTGTTTCTTGTTGACTATGCGTCAAATTTTGACTTTTAATTCGATACGATTCTCGTCTATTCGCTTGTGTCACCTAATAATTTTACCATGACGAGTGCGCCGGGGCCCGTGAAAAAGACGCGACTGTCACAACCGGTTGCCGAGCTGGCGTCGGAATCGCGTCTAGATAGATTTTTCACGCAGCTGTTGCTTGTCTTGCTGGTGGCTGTACGCTTGTGGGCCATTCCCATGCCGCTGCGTGTAGTGTTTGACGAAGTGCACTTTGGGGGCATGGTTGCGAAATACTTTCGCGGTGAGTTCTTTGTGGATGTACACCCACCGCTCGCCAAGTTATTCTACTACTTGATTGCATTACTTGGCGGCTACGACGGCGAGTTTGACTTTGCAGCCATTGGTCAGGACTATGCTGCTACTGCAGTTCCGTACATGGCCATGCGTCTCTTCTCTGCCGGGTGTGGTGCTCTCACTGTCCTTATCACATATTGGATCCTTCGCTTCTCGAGCTGTCGTCCTTCATTGGCCATGTTTGGGTCGATTTTGGTGTTGGTGGAAAACTCGTTGGCATTGCAGCTGCGCTTCATTCTCTTGGACGCGCCCATGCTCTTAGGTACTAGCTTGGCGTTGTTTGCGATCAAACGCGTACGCAATGAGCGTATCCTTACCCGTTCTTGGTTCAAGATGTGCGTGTTGGTTGGCGTGGGGACGGGTTGGCTGATGCTGTGCAAGATTTCGGGGTGGTATACGTTTGTGTGGGTGCTGGTTGTACTTGTTTCCACTGCGTGGACGCAGTTGGGTGACCGCTCAATTCTGGAGCGGCAGTGGTGGGCCGCACAGGTTGTAAAGGTTGGTGCGTGGCTTGTAGTGGCGCTCGCCATCTACCTTGGTGCTTTCCACATGCATTTTTCAACCTTGCCATTCACAGGTCCTGGGGCCGGGTGGGTCGACCCAGCAGTGCACTTGACACTCTCGGACTCGGCCTTGGCAAGGATGCCGTCGCGGGTCTCGTTTGGTCTGAAGGTGACGATCAAGCATGTTGGTTTGGAGCAGTACTTGCACTCGCACCCCTTTAATTACCCTGCAGGTTCTCAGCGCCAGCAGGTTACCGGCTACGCATTTGGTAACGAGGTTGGTAATGAGTGGATACTCGAAACTCGCAATAAG
Source organism: [Candida] anutae (assembly GCA_030566955.1). Classification (NCBI taxonomy): domain Eukaryota; kingdom Fungi; phylum Ascomycota; class Pichiomycetes; order Serinales; family Debaryomycetaceae; species [Candida] anutae. Next base: position 8,469 of record JAKUBP010000053.1, on the reverse strand, counting down.
GTTTTGGAGGGTCAATTGCAAGGCAAAGTGAGGTATATCCAGGATGGCGACACTGTGCGCCTCTATCACGTCCAGACGGGCAAGTTTTTGCATGTAAGCGATCTTCGCCCGCCTATTCACGAGCATGATTACGCTTTTGAAGTGTGCTGCCATAGCAGTCGCTCTGAATTGTTGGGTAACCCCGAGTACGAGTTTCGCGTGAAGATGGTGCACAACCGCGTTGACAACCTGGACGATGCGCGCAAGGAGTTGCGCGCAGGTGAGCTGGTTTTCCAATTGGAGCACCAGCTGAAGGGGTGTACATTGTTGGCACACGCAGTGCCTCTCCCTGAGTGGGGCTTTCGCCAAAATGAAGTTGTGTGCTTGCAAGAGCCTACAAAACCCAACACCCTCTTTTACATTGAGAGAAACTCCCATCCCATGCTAGATGATAATCTGGAGGAAGAACGTATCCGGGTGAAGCCAGCATCGTTCTTGTACAAGGTTTGGCAGTATCATATCGCCATGCTTCGCTATAGCTCGGCCCCCAATCCTGAGCACGAGTACGCTCTGGGCCCTGTTCTGTGGCCATTTGTTGCTGGCGGAATACCGTACTATTCTAGCGGCCTCAGAGGCATTGATGAGGAAGGAAGCCTCGTTTTCCTCTTGGGCAATGTCGCGATTTACTATGCAGCAATTTTAGTTGTTGTGTGGCTGTTGTTAAAGCACCTGATCAGATTGGCTAGGCTCTCCAACCCGTTTGCAACCTTTTCAGAGTCCAAGGCAGCTGAAGCCTTTTACGGACACAGCTTTGAGCTCTTGCTCGGGTGGTTTTTGCATTACTGGCCCGCCTTCCTTTACGAGCGCCAAATGTACGTGCACCACTACTTGCCGTCATTATACTTTTCCATTCTTATCCTTGCCCAGCACTCTGAGTATGTCATGGTGAGACGCCCGAGTATAGGCTGGGCCTTGGTCACAAGCACTTTGGCGGCCGCAGTTTACTGCTTCTACACATTACTGCCTCTCCTTTACGGAGCGGCCTGGCTGGAGGATGCATGCAATGCAGCAAAATGGTTTCCGTGGTGGAACTTTGACTGTTCCACATATATACATTAAAAAGAGATTCTACGGGTCAGTAGTCACCCGCCATTGACATTTGCCGGTACCTCATCTAGTGGTTGATATTCCCCTAGCCACCTCCATGATGAGCTCGTCGCACCAGCGCACTAGGCTATCCTTCTCCTTTATCTTTGCAACGTGCTCTCTCTCCACTTGTCTCAACTCTTCCATCAACTCGTTCACCATCTCTAACTGGCTGTCGGGCGAGACGCCTATGCCCGGCAACAGGTCAATAAGCATGCTAATCTGCCGTGACTTGAGGATGATATCGGTCGAGAGCTCGTTGATGGTGCTCTCGAACGTCTCCACGTCTGTGGACGTGCCTCCTGGGACGGTTTGAGCGCTCTCGCCGGGACCAGTCTCTTTTGGGGTTGCACCAGAGGCGGAGGGGTGGCTGCCTGTGGTGGGAGCAGCCTGGCCCCCAGCCAACGGTGCGTTCGCGGCCAAGTTGGATACCGACTTGGGATCCTCGTCTAGCAACGCTGGGACACTCAGCGAGTTGACATAGTTGTATGTGGCATTGAACTGCTCCACGAGCTGGTCCAAGCACACCTGGAGCTGGGTAAGTCTGTCGGCCATTCTTGTCCAATCTTGCCGCGAAAAGGCTTACTGTGATGCTCGCGGGCGTCCAAATCGAATGGGACGGTTCGGATACGCGTCAAACGACTCTGTTGGCGTGTACTTGGTGGGACCCTGTTGGTGGTGCAGACCAACTTTTTTTGTAATTGTACTTTAAACGCCACAGAAATCAACCATGAGCCTGACGGAGCCGGTGCGCCTTTGGGAGGACGACAACGACCAGACGCGCTGCTTTGGCTGCGTGTCGAGCTACACCTTCTTCAATCGCCGTCACCACTGCAGGAAGTGCGGGCGGGTAGTGTGTGGCGGGTGTTCAGAGTCTAATCTTCGGTACTTTGCCAACACCTTGGTGCTTGGTCCCGACGGGAGCCAACGCAGTTCTCCGATAGAGACGTACCGTACGTGCGACGAGTGTGCGAACGAGATCATGATGATCAGACAGGCGTTGTTTGCGAACGAGGGCCCGAACTCGGAGCAGGTGCGTGAGCAGAGACGAGGCGGGTTGGATCCGCAAGCCAAGTTCCTGTCGTTGTCGCAAGTACATCTGCTGGTACGTCTGCTGGTGCGTCTGCTGCTGGACGATGAAGCCGGACTAGTCATGGAGGCGGATGATAATACTAGTGACGCCAACTTGTGTCCTGTTTGTGCCGATGACTTGCTGCGGCTCTGGCGAGCACAGCTGGGCTCGCTGACGACCAAGGTGGACGAGCGTAATGCGTTTGAGGAGTTCAAGGAGTCGCACATTAGCGACTGCTTAATCGCATATGACTTTACGCACGACAACAATCAGCGTTTTAGCTCGCCAGGTGCGGTGCACCCGCGAAACAAGATGTTGGTGTACAATATGCCACCCATACCCAAGCCGCAGTACGAGTCGATCTCGGCTGCGGCGTCTCCGGAAGGACAGAGCTTGGAGCACCGCGAGAATGGTTATCCTGGCGAGAAGGAGCTGATGGAATTTGACAATGAGTGTGTAATTTGCTTGGAGGACCTCAACCCAGGCGACAAGGTATCGCGTTTGGAGTGCTTGTGCGTGTTTCACTACAAGTGTATCAAGTTCTGGTTCAAGAAGAAGGGAATGGGCGAGTGCCCGGTTCATTTCTTACACAAGTAGAAAGAGAAGGGTGCCTGGTGCATCTTCGCTCTGGTTACGGTTGGCGTCACCGGAATTACTTTAGGCTTTACAGTGCAGTGAGCCTTTTCGAGTGCGTGATATCATTTAGTTCCCCTACCCGTTTATACGGTTGTCTATTTTAGAGTTTTATTTTCAGTCTTGGTGTAGAGATTTTGCATCCCGCGATACCAGTACATGCTACGAAACTGCGTCCAATTTTAGCGGATATGACGGAGGTTTGAGCCCTGTAACTTCTTTGCTGAGCGGCGTCCAAGTAATAGAAAGATAACTCCTAACGTTCCTCTCTATCTCTGTCGTCCCTGCTTCTCTTTGAACTCGAGCTTTTCCTGTCGTGAAAGTCCTTCGTCTGCTTGATCGCCTCTGACATGGCTCTGTCGACATGATGATGCAATGCGTTCAACTCGTCACGCGGAGGGACAGGGTCCTTGGGAAGTTTCTTTCCCAAAACACTTTCAATGCGCAAGTACATTTCCAAGTCGTACTGGGTAATCAACGAGATGGACTTGCCGGACCGGCCAGCACGCGCAGTTCTTCCCACGCGGTGAATGTACGCCTTGGAGTCGGTGGGTATATCGTAGTTTATGACAGCGTCAACAGCAGGAATATCCAAGCCTCTCGCAGCCACGTCGGTTGCGACCAATATATTAGCTGTGCCAGCCTTGAACTTGTTCAAGGATCCCAAACGTTGCGCTTGGGACAACTGGCCATGCAACGGCACTGCCAGGAACCCTAATATTCTGGCAAGTAAAGAGGTACGCTGGGAGTGGGCACATGTGCGGCAGAATACGATAATGCTCTTGCCATTAAACTCATTGAGCAAGTGTATCAATATCGTATTCTTGTAGCCGTCACTCACCAACATCATCAGCTGCATCAAGTTGTCAGCAGTCTGGTACTTGGATGATACCAGTACGCGTACCGGCTGGTGCAACGACGCCCTCTGCAACTTTTCAATCTTATTGGTCATGGTGGCCGAAAACAAGTACGTTGTACGCTTAGATGGAATAATCTTGAGGATCTTATCCAAGGCAGGACCAAAGTCCATATCCAAGAGCCTGTCGGCTTCGTCCATCACCAAGTACTGAAGGTTCTTCAACGAAAATCCTTTGGTGTTCTCCAAGTGGTCCATGATACGTCCCGGAGTCGCAACGAGAATATGCGGCTTACGCATCAAGTCACGGGCCTGGTCCATCATGTCCATACCTCCCACGATACACACCGCGCGTACGCCGAGAGCTGATCCCAAAGCGTCAAACGTTTCTTTAATCTGGTACGCCAACTCGCGGGTAGGCGCGAGAACAAGACCAAAGTACGGAGTACGTGCTGTGTAAAGCGCCTGCAATATCGGAATAGCAAATGCGGCCGTCTTACCGGAACCTGTCTGTGCAAGACCAATGATATCCTTGCCTTCCAACGCATGTGGAATAGCCTGCACCTGGATGGGGGTTGGCTTGGTGTACTTGAGCGCGGTGATCGCCTCAAGAAGTTCAGGAATTAACTTGAGCTGACTAAATGACTGAACGTCTTCTTTCTCTTCTACCTCTTTGTCCCCAGCCTCTTCCTCTCCAGCCTCCTCCTCGTCTCCGTCAACCTGCTCATCCAATCCTCCGCTAAAAGCACTGTCCTCCTCCACCTCCACGACGGGACTCGCAGCCTTCTGGAGTCTCGCCTTCACCCTCTCGGCCAACGCTTTGGTGTCGATCCGCTGCTTGTCGGCCTTTCCGATTCGCTGCTTCTCCTTTCCGATTCTCTGCTTCTCAATCTTTGCCATGTTTGTGAGCACAGTTTGGGTCTAAATTTTTTTTTGGCGATGCTCATCGCAGGGCATAGTACTCTTCAGCAAGATGGCGAAGAAGACGAAGACGAGGACACACCGCAAGGTGTCAGAAGAGGAGCTTGCGAAGGTGCCGCGGTCGATGGTGCTTAGGCTTGGCTCGTCGTTGCAGAACAAGTCGTTGAGTCAATTGGTGCGCGACTTTCGGCTTGCGATGCAGCCACACACAGCCATCAACTTGAGAGAGCGCAAGCTGAACCGGCTTAGAGACTTTGTGGTGATGGCTGGTCCTCTCGGGGTTTCAGAAATGTTTGTGTTTAGCCAGCTGGAGAGCTCTGGAATGATCTCTCTTCGTCTCGGCAAGTTGCCGAGGGGTCCAACCTTGCAATTTCGCGTTAATTCGTATTCCCTTTGCAAGGACGTCCGTGCCATACTCAAACGTCCCAAGTCTGCCGGTAGAGACTCTGCAGAGTTCGTGGCGCCGCCCTTGTTGGTGCTCAACGGTTTCTCGAACATGGCGGATGCGCTGAACCACGAGAAGTTGATGGTTACCGTCTTTCAGAATATGTTTCCTCCCATCGAGCCGCAAAATACGAGGGTTCTGGGTATTAGGCGTGTGTTGATGTTGAACAAAGACAAGGAGACGGGTGCAATAGACCTTCGCCACTATGCGATATCGACCAAGTTGGTGGATGAGTCGCGCAACATCAAAAAGCTTGTGGATGCGCACCGTCTCAACAAGAAGTTGCCAAACTTGAGCAAGAACGTAGACGTTGCAGACTTATTGTTGGACCCATATTCTGTCGGAGGTGTCACATCGGACTCAGAAGTGGAGGACGACGCCGTGGTCGAGATTAGAAACGAGATTGCGCAGAAGGAGAAGGATGCAAAAGCGGCTCCCGTATTGGAGACCACTACTCGCAAGCGGGCCATAAAGTTGACCGAGTTGGGTCCTAGAATCAACATGTCGCTTTCAAAGATTGAAGAGGGCTTAGTCGGTCTGTCAAAGGTGATCTACCATGCCAACATATCCAAGCTGGAGAAGGAGCAGAAGGACTTGGAAAAGAAGCATCAGCAAAAGACCAAGCTCAAGCTCGAAAGAAGAGCGAGGCAGGCGGAGAACTTGAAGATCAAGAATGCTACAAAGGATGCAAAGAAGGCCAGGAGAAAGGCCAAGCACCAGCAGGCCAACGGCGAGCTGAACATGGACGCCGACGGCGAGAACGACGACGGACAGGAGCAGGACGACGACGACGACGAAGAGGACGGACCGGAAATCAACCCCGATGACTACGCAAACGACGACGACTTGTTTAGTGATATCGATATGTGATTGTGCAGTCTAAAGTGATAATCGAAGTCAAGTGATATCAGTAGAAATCTATGATAATGTAGTGACGATGTAGTGATATCGGTATTTGTTAATCTAAATACTGTACAATTTCCTTCTCTAGTTTCAGAACGCGACTCCGTAGATTAATCAAGTCGACGGCGCTCAACAATGCATCCTCAAAGCTAGCTTGCGCCTCCCGTAGCAGGTGAGGTATCATACCCCCAAACTGAGACGTTGTCAGGCGAAGCGGCAACTCACTCTCCACTTCCACGTCGTCTACCGCCGGCACATTCGACTCCTTCTTTCGCCTACTTTTGAGAGTCTGCTCTCCAAAGCGGTTCAGGGTGCTCAAAGAAGTAAAGTCACAATCCTTCTCACTTTCAGCATTCTCCAATATCTCCAGTGTCTCATTATCCTGACCTGTCTTAACTTTACCATCCTTCTCATCTTTCCCATCCTTTTCATCCTTCTTACTCTCCACCTTGTTCCGTTTAACCTGAATTGCATACTGATCAACCACCTCTAACGCTCCATTTGTCCTAATAGTCTTGCATGCCCTGCACGCTCTCATATCCAACGATGTCGTACCGTACTTCTTCCACCCAGCGCTGTAATTGGCGCGACTCAATCCCATGTTCCCGTCCGCGAAGCTCAGCTGCATCTTAAGACTCACCTGCTCGTACTCCTCCAACAACTCCATCAACTGGATCGTCAATTCATCCAAGTACAGCGTAGCAGCACCCTCCAGCTCTCCGCCATCTCCTGCAACCATACCGCTGTGTTTTTGCACAGTCGCACTCATGGTTTAGCTTTTTTTGGGCTTGTCACTTGTGTAACCCAGCAGTCTCACACTAAGGTGTTTGCTCGAACTGAGCTGCTTGTCACCTCGAATCTACAGTCTTGTGGCTGCTCTCTTGACCATTCTTCTACTTTTCTTAACTACTTTTCTTTACTACTTTAAACTACTTTAGTATTATTACTTCAAACTACTTTACTACTTCCAACTACTTTTCTTTACTTTCAACTACTTTACCATTAATTACTACTTCCAACTACTTTTGACTAATTTCACTCTGATCACCTCAATATTTGATATTACAACTTGTAAAGCTGCTTGAGGCGTACAAACTCGCTGCGTGGAAGCACCTCGTCAAATCCCAGTTCCGCATTTATCAAGTTCACCTCTTCTTTGGACCTCGCTTTCGCACGCATCAAGTGGGCATGCTCAAAGACACTGTATATCAACTCCTCCTCGCCCCAGCGACGCAGTGTGTCCTCAGAACCATACACAGCCTCGGCCACATCGTGTAGTATATTGGCCGTGAGACCCCAGACGTCGTAGATCCGCTCATTATTGGCATCCCGGCGAGATCCCAATTGTCCCCACGAACTGAGCTTTGCGGATTTAGCTCTACGCTTATCCAAAGCCTCCATCTTCCTCTTTCCTAGTTTCTCTCCTGTCTCCTCCATCTCCTTCTCCTTCTTGTTCTCCTTCTCCTTTTCCTTCTCCTTCTCCTTTTCCTTCTCCTTCTCCTTCTCCCTCTCATTCTCCTTCTCCCTCTCATTCTCCTTCTCCTTCTCCCTCTCATTCTCCCTCGCCTCCTCCTCCTCCCTCTCCAGCTCCAGTGTCTCGCTCAAATGGTCCACGCGCTTGATCCAAGGCGCCTCCTTATCATTCTGCTGCTTAAACGTGTACGAGCGGAGGTCCCATGGAATTCCTCCCCACGACGACTTGTGCAGACTACGTTCCAACGACTCCACTGGCGGCGATGGGGTCGGCTGTGGGTAGAGAAAGTCGCGGAGCGGACACGAGAACACCAGCGCACTCTCTCCTGGCTGTAGCGCTAGCGCGGCCACGTCTATCGGGCCGCTGAGCGACGTCATAAAGCCGACACACGGTCTCACCGCGCTAAAGGTTCGCGAAAGGTAGGATGGCATCACCTCCAAGTGCCGGATCGCAAGGTTCTGCTTGCTAAGCTCTGCATTGTCGGCGTGGATACCAATCTCCTCGTGCATCTCGCGCCGGGCAACATCCCACTCCATCTCCTGTTCAGAGTCGGCCTTACCCCCGGGAAGCGAGATGTGGCCCGGAAAGCTGCGTAGTCTCAGCGAGCGCTTGGTCAACACCACCCGCAAGTCCCCCGCCAGGCCCAAAAACAAGAGCACAAACACCAGCAGACGCCTCAGGACGGGTAGACGGTGCCATACCAGGATCGGCAGACCCTTGTAGTGGTGACTCAGCACCGGAGCGCGTAGCAAATTGTCCAAGAACCGCTCCTCGCTCATACCGAGGTGCTTTCGTGGGGTAATTTTCGACTACCCAATTGTCAGTTTCAGAACGTCACGTCAGCTGGCCACAGTAAGAAGACGTTGATGATTTCAAAGACCCTCGAGGTTTCTTCTCTTCTCTTCTCTTCTCTTCTCTTCTTCTCAGTTCTGTACAATTACAGCCATCTTCTTCTCCTCCTCCTTGGCTGATACTCTCTCTTCCTATTGCCTAGATCGACGCTATTGGTTATCTAATACTCCCCTCCCCATACTCCCCAT
>JAKUBP010000052.1:0-58626 GCA_030566955.1 [Candida] anutae | reverse complement strand
GACGTTGAAGACGTTGACAGAGCCAACAAATTCTCGTAACATGTTGACCGACTTTGACGAGGAACATTATGGAGTTTAAGGCTTGTACTATAGGGGGGCGTTGTTATATTGAAGAGATTCCTGAAGATGGCGGGGAGAAGGCGGGGGAGAAGGAGGAGGTGAAGGAGGAGGTGAAGGAGGAGGTGAAGGAGAAAGAAGAGAAGGGGGGTGATTCCGTTGTGAAGGATTCAGAAGTGAAGGATTCAGAAGTGGAGGCTTCAGAAGTGGAGGCTTCAGAGGTGAAGGATTCAGAAGTGGAGGCTTCAGAGGTGAAGGTGAACGAGGGCTGGTGGGGCTCTGACATTGCGGTCTCTTCCCTTTGGGGCACCATCGCCTCTAATGCCCAGACGCTCGGCGAAACAACGTACCAGTTGGCGTCGAGCACCACCAACCAGTTGAACCAGCAGCGCCAAAAGTTTCTTGAGGAGCTCGACAAGGAGGAGAGTCTTGGGGCGGAGACCCAGATCCTCGGTCTGCTCAACCTGATCATACACTCGGTGTCGGCGCAGATCAAGCAGGGCTTGGCGAGCCAGGACGACGAGCTCCTCAATGTGATGATGGTGTACGACATGGACGGGTTCCGCGGCTTGGACGGTATCGCCCAGCGGTGCTTGGCCCAGGTGATGGGCCAGGTGGAGGGCGGGATACGCGTGGAGGTTACCAACTTTAACCACAAGCGCGAGTCGCGGGTTTCGTCCCCCGACTCGCTCGGGTTGTTTTACGGCAAGGTTATTGACGGCGACAAGTTGTGCTTTGCCAACTTGGAGTCGGCTGCGCGCGACTACGCCAAGATTGCGGGCGAGGCGCCAGAGTCGTTGGTGAGCACCTCCAACATCTTTATCAGCATACAGCCGGTGACCAGCCGTCTCAATGACGACAAGGACCGTGCGTCGCGGCAGGAGGACAAGCCGGTGATGATTGAGGCTGGCCACGCTGATTCGTTTGCGTTTACAATGATCCTCAAGGATGTGACCAATGGTATCACGATTGTGACGCGCACGCAGCCGTTCCCGTTGCAGTGGGCGCGGTGGATTGACGGGGAGTTGCTTGGGCTCGGAGAGGCGCTTGGGCCGGACGTGGAGGAGCAGGTGGCGCCGAGCGAGTGGGTCCGTGGCTGGATCTCGGACGGCTTGGCATTGGGCTTGGGCGTGTTGGCCCAGCAGTATGTTGTGCGCAGAATGGGGGCGTAGTAGGAGAGTAGGGCTAGAAAGGAAGATTAAGACCAAGCCCCAAGACGTAAGCCTACCAAGACCGATATTAAGACTAAGACTAAGACTAAGACTAAGACTAAGACTAAGACTAAGACTAAGACTAAGACTAAGACCAAGACTAAGACTAAGACTAAGACTAAGACCGATATTAAGACCAAGACTAAGACTAAGACCAAGACTAAGACCAAGACTAAGACCAAGACTAAGACCAAGACCGATATTAAGACCAAGACTAAGACCAAGACTAAGACCAAGACTAAGACCAAGACCGATATTAAGACCAAGACTAAGACCAAGACTAAGACCAAGACTAAGACCAAGACCGATATTAAGACCACGACTGTTATTAGGCTGATACTATGATTATCATCAAGTCTACCAGTCTATTTATACTGAATCATGTGATCTGACAACTCTGTGACTGAACACGGTAAATATATCGTCTCTTCTCTTCTCTTCTCTTCTCTTCTCTTCTCTTCTCTTCTCTTTTCACTTCCCATCCTTGTCCATTACTATTAATCTATATACCCCCTGGGTCCCTAAAACAAGTCGGCAAACTCTGCCACGTGCGGGTGCACCGGCGCCGCCGGCGCCGCCCGCGTGTGCTGGATGCCGCAGCTCAAGTAGTTTTGCATCATGCGGTCAAACGACGCCTCGTCGTTGGCGAGCAAACGGTGCGTGTAGTCGATAATCAACGGAAAGCGCGCCGACTCGGCGCGCACCGCATTGGCAATGCGCCGATTGTGCGGGTGCATGTCCGCACACTCCTCCTGGACAAACGCCTTGTCCGTGCTCGCCAAGGCGCCGCCAGTGTAGAGGTGCACAACAAACTTGGGACCCGCCCCAGCCGCTCCAGCCACGCCAGCGCGCGCCCAGCGCGCCTCCAGCGTGTTGGGCATCCGCGAGTACTCAGTGAGCCTGTGCAAGAGCTGCTGCGACGCGGCGCAGCGCGGGTCGTGGTACATCGCTATCGCGGTCGTGGGCACGCTACTCAAGCGCGACCGGCCGAGTCCAAAGAGCTTTGACAACATGCTGACGAGATGCACGGGCATCCATCGCCTTTTATGCTGCACAGCCAACGTTTGCACCCAAAAAAAAGGAGGGGAGAGGAGGGGAATTGCGGCACGGGTGTTTCGGAAAAACTGATTGGTGGCAAAAAGAAAAGAAATAAAAGGAGGAAGAGGAGGAAGAGGAAGAGGAAGAGGAGGAAGAGGAGGAAGAGGAAGAGGAAGAGGAGGAAGAGGAAGAGGAAGAGGAGGAAGAGGAAGAGGAGGAAGAGGAAGAGGAGGAAGAGGAAGGGATTGGAGTTAGTGTTAGTGGTGCAGTAGCGGAGTGTAGGAAGGTTTTGTGCTCGCGGACCAAAGTGTCTGCTCAACGTGCGAAAAAAGGCATGAGGGGAGCGCTCGTTGGGAACGTTGGGGGCGAGGAGAAGGCGAGAAGGCGAGAAGGCGAGAAGGCGAGAAGGCGAGAAGGCGAGAAGGCGAGAAGGCGAGGGGTGTAGAGTATACGAGGGGTGTAGAGTAGAAGGGTTGACTCTGGCTGGAGGTGTAGGCAACGTAGATGTTTCGGGCCGTCGTTGGGCAGTTGCTGGGCCGTCGTGGCCGGTTGCGCCAGGAGGGGAACGAGAGCAACCAGCCAGAGTCAGGGAGGAGAACAGGGAGGAGAGGGAGGAGAGGGAGGAGAGGGAGGAGAGGGAGGAGATTGTGAGTAAATATCTATGGTCTAGACTTTACCGGAGTAGTAAATAGAGGGGACTTGTAAATAGAGGGGATTCGGGTATGGTAGAGGGGTACGAGACGGATTACGGAACAAGACTGTGATTAGATTGTGATTGTGATTGACTGTGACTGATTGTGATTGACTGTGACTGACTGTGACTGACTGTGATTGATTGTGACTGACTGTGATTGATTGTGACTGACTGTGATTGATTGTGATTGATTGTGATTGACTGTGACTGTGACTAGAATGCGGCTAGACTGAGACTAGACTGAGTGTGCTGACTGTGGCTGTGGCTGTGCTGGTGACTAATTGGGAGGAGGGGCTCACGGACTACAAACAGTGATGAGGGGACTGGTGTTCGGGATATACGATGGAGGAGATGAAGATAGGATAAAGGAGAGGAGAAGGTTGTAGGGTGAGAGGGAGAAGGTTGGTGTGCGAGGAGGAGATTGTAGGGTGAGAGGGATGGTAGAGGCACGGGGATTGTAGGGTGAGAAGGATGGTAGAGGCACGGGGATTGTAGAGGCACGGGGGATTTTAGGGGTCGAGGAAGGCTATAGGGGTCGAGGGATTGTAGGGGTATCTACACGAGGAGGAAATTGTAGGGTACGAGGGATGGTAGGGGTATCTATGGAATTGGGGTGTCTATACGATGTAACAAAACCTAAACGATCTATACGACGGTCTATACGACGTGACACTGAAGGAAAAATGCCAACAATTTTTTGCGTGCTAACGCCGCGCGTAAAGTATGTACAATTGGCTGTCCAAATGCGGCAGCGATAAAACTGTAAAGTGAGCCTAATCTCCAACACTGTTGGACACTGTTGGACACTGTTGAACACTGTTGAACACTGTTGGACACTGTTGAACACTGTTTGACACTGTTGACGCGTGAGCCCAGGCCCGAGAATCCTCATATTAAACTTTACACTATATATTGTCACGTGATTTAAACTCGTCTATGTCTTGTAAAATAATTACATAATCATTTACCAAACTACTCTAGCGTGCTGGGCCAACGGCATGTTCCGGCGCACCTCGTCTACACGGTCCATTTCCACGTCTGCCCATGCCATCTCGGTATACTCCGGGCCCTTATCGCCGGGAACTTCACGGTGCGTGCGACACAGCGCCAAGATTTCTCCCCATGGCGATACAATTAGGGCGTCGCCATAGGACTCACGAATTGGTTTTGGAGTATCTTGGGGTGCGGGTTTAGACTCTTTAGTTTCATCTTTGAACTCTTTATTGGACTCATTGGACTCTTTATTGGACTCATTGGACTCTTTATTGGACCCTGTTTCTTTATCATTGGACCCTGTTTCTTTCTCTTCCACATCATCCGTGTCCGCCGTATCGTGACGTCCGCACTGGGCTGCCATCACTACAAAACACTGAGCGTCAATGGCTCGCGCTTGCGCGAGCGTGCGCCAGTGCGCCTCCCCCGTCTTGGTCGTAAACGCCAGCGGAAACGTCAAAACTGTGGCGCCACGGTCCCGGAGAGCAAGACTAAAGCCTGGAAAACGCACATCGTAACATACCCCCAACCCTACCCGGAACCGCGAGTCGAGCCCGGGAAACTGTACCGGCGCCGCAAGCGCCGTTCCAGCCTCAACCAGCTTGCTCTCCTCAAGCACCGGACCGTTGGGAACGTGCACATCAAAGAGATGCACCTTTTGGTACTCCGCCACCACCCCGTCGGGCGAAAGCACGAGATGCACGTTGCGGACGCGCCCGTTCACGCCGCTAGCGTGCACGCCCACCAGCACATACACTGTGCGCGCCTCCTCGGCGCGCACGCGAACCAATTCCCGCTGCAACACCAGTACAAACTCTGTCGGCACCAGCGCCGCGAGCCGCGCCAGGTGCGCCGCCAGACTAGCGAGGTAGTCACACGCCTCGGGAAGAAATAACACGTCTACGCGCGCATCCACCGCCTGCCGCACAAGCAGCACCGCTAACCGCGCATTGTGCGCCACGCTCAGCGACGAACAGAGCTGACCAACACCAATACGAACCATTAAAGTACTACATTGCACACTGTACACTTTTAAGTAAGTGATTAGGTAAGTGATTGGGTAAGTGATTAGGTAAGTGATGGCCTCACCACCGCCATCTCGCCACCAACCATCTCGCCATCACGCCATCACCATCCATCCTGATCATCACTGTTCCTCTCACTCTCTCTATCTCACTCTCTTCTTCTCTTCCTCCTATTTCCCTCTTCTCTTCCTCCTATTTCCTTCTTCTCCTCCCCCTTTTTCATCCCTCCTTTTCATCCCTGATCTTATCTTTTCCCTATCAGATTTTTCCGCTAGCAATCTAATCTACGCCACCGTCTGGGGTCGTGGGGTCCCCTCTAGCCTCGTCTAGTCTAGTATCCACGCTCTAATCACTTTAGTCTAGTCTTCTATCAACCATCTGTCACTTTAGTGGTCTAACCCCACCTCACCTATCTACATTTCTTATCGCTAATCGTTATTCATTTATCTATACACCTATGCTTTGGTGACGGGTCCCGCCGTGTGTACCTCCTCCAGGGAGAACACAGAAGGCTCGAAACGCTCCTCCTCGGCCTCTGCGCCGTGGCTGGCGCCGGCGCCAATCAAGATGTCGTCGTTAGCAACAACGTTCAGGTCGTGCAAGCTGTATATGTTGATGCAGCGCTGCCTCGATGAAAAGTGGCGCATGGCCGGCGTAGCGGGCGCGGTTACAGGCACCCAGCAGCGCGAAGCTGTCTTGAAGGTGGCTAGCTTGATGAACTTGGTTACTGGCATCGTGGTCTGTTGTGTTGTGTGGAGAGAAGCTACAAACCCCTGGGCGTGGGGTTCTTTTATATCGAGCCCCGTGCCCCAGAGATTACAGTGGCTCAAGGTGAGTCAGCCTCCTCGGCTTCCTTTGTCGGCTCAGCGGATCCGCTATTCCGGTCATGTGCAAAGATCCTCACCGCAAATGCATTGTTTCGGACGGCCGGAGAGTAAGTTTTCTTGGTTTTTGTAGTTCTTCTGAGTCACCGGATCTACGGCTCACGTGGGGTTCCTCGGCTTAGTCAGGGTCCTCCCTCTGTCCGCAGGCCACCAAAAGTTTTCTTCTGGACGTCACGCTTCGTTATTCAGTATTCTTTAGTTCAGGCTTGGGGGTTCTTCAGTCTTCTTTACTTCGGTCTTCTCTAGTTCAATCTCTACTTCTTCGGTCTTCTCCTCTTGAGTCTTTAGTGGCTTCCCTTCCCTTCTCTACTTCTTCCTTATCAATGATTACATAATCTCTTACTAATTCATAACCATATAATTCATGGGGTAGCATTGCTGTAGCCACGAGCACAGTAATGACGTGGGAACTAACGCCTGCATTAAAGGATAAGATCTACCGCTATGCGCTGTATAAGCAGACATCCGTGTCGCTCCGCCAGATGGTGCAGTTTGGGCCCAACCCGCTGCCGGGCCTGATCTTTATGGCCGCCCAGTTTGTGGTGGAGGAGTTGCCCATCCGTCTCGCCATCAAGGTGAAAGACTTGGACCACGCGCCGTTGGACTTGCACAAGATGCCGTCGCTCATCAAGGTGAAGAACTGGTACGCGCAGCTGTTTGAGGAGTTGACGAACTTGCCGAAGCCGGTGGTTGATGAAAAGTTGCGCAACATGTTGTTTGGCACCGCGCCAGTATCTGAGACGACCGCGGCGCCAGAAACACAGCCACAGGCCGACGAAAACGACGACCCCAGAATATTCAGCGACGACGGTATCGTTGTGCGCCATGCTGGCGCTCAGCAGCCCGAAACGGCGCCAAACCTGGCCAGTCACTCGTCCGCTGACGCTGCCGCTGCCGACGCCGCTGCCGCCACCACCACAACCTCTTTTGACCGCTTTACCGACCTCCGCACCGCGTTCGGCTCGTGCGAGACCGACACCGGCAAGTCGTACTACTATCCCTGCTCAAACGGCGTGTGGCCCAAGCTGGTGTACGACTACAACAAGCTCGTGAGCGACACGCTCACCGTCATCAAGAAACGCCACGACGCGACCGTCGCCACCATGGCACAGGGCGTCCAGGAGTGGAAACTGACGCACCAGACCGTCTTGGTAAACTCCAAGATTCAAACGTTTTTGGACCGCTTCTATATGCTGCGTATCGGCATCCGCATGCTCATTGGTCAGCAGCTCGCGCTTACGCAGGCTCAGGCCCTGCCAGCACGCCAGCGCTTGGCCCTGTTTATGGGCGGCGCCAAACTGGTGGCCTCCTCCCGCAACGGCCGTTCAAACTATGTCGGTGTCATTTGCACCGAGTGCAACGTGTCCGACGTTGCACAGGACGCCATCGAGACAGCCCAGTACATCTGCGAAGAGTACTACGGCTTGATGGCTGCGCCAAAAGTACAGTTGATTGCGCCCCAGGAGGATATCAACTTTATGTACGTGCCGGGCCACTTGATCCACATGCTCTTTGAAACCCTCAAGAACTCGCTTCGCGCCACGATTGAGCACCACGCTCCGCGCCTCAAGCAGCAGATGGTGGACGAGGGCAAAGCGAAAGACGTGGCAGACGTGGACCTCAACGATATTGAGTTTCCAGCCATCAAGTTGATAATCTCTGAGGGACACGAGGACATTGCCATCAAAATCAGCGACGAGGGCGGCGGTATCCCGCGCCTGGAAATACCCCTCATCTGGACCTACTTGTACACGACAGTGCTGGAAACGCCCGTGTTGGAGCAGGACTCGCAGCTGTTTAGGGCACCCATGGCCGGCTTCGGGTACGGCCTCCCTATCCTGCGCCTCTATGCCCAGTACTTTGGCGGCGACTTGAAGCTTATCTCCATGGAGGGGTATGGCACAGACGTGTACTTGCACTTGAACAGATTGAGCAGCTCCAGCGAGCCTTTACCTTAGAAAGTTGAGGCGACGACTCGGAGGACTGACGACCCAAAGGACCCAAAAGACCCTTTGAATCCACAGGAAACTCACAGCCTGTGGAAGAATCAAGTGGGCTGTAAGGGTGAAATAGTCATTGGAAACCATTTTTAGAACACAAGGGGTGGATGGGGCAGAATAGGGTGGAATAGGGTAGAATGGGGCAAATATGGGGCAAATATGGGGCAAATATGGGGCAAATATGGGGCAAATACGGGGCAGTGTGGAGATGAGATAAAGGGAGAAGAAGACGAAGAAGAAGCGGAAGAAGAAGAAGCGGAACAAGAAGGATGAAGCGACAGACAAGATCCAGCCTAACGGTGTCTGGCTAAACAGTTTGGACAAGCTGAGACATGGGATTGCTCTGGCGCTACCGTAAATACATAAATCCTTATTTAAAAGCACGTCAAAGCGACGCCAGTACTCTCAAAATTCCCGTAGAAGGCCGTCGTGGCCTGGATGTGTTGGTAGGGCCGCTTCCAAAGACACCGTGGGGGCACTGGCCCCGTTACTCGCTCCCTGCGACCGTTCCCTGCGTCCTTCCGTTGCATTTGGAACCAGACCAAATGCTATATTTGGCTACACTAACCCTTTTTGCCCCAGAAAACGTCCGCCAGCATTGCCTCTACGCGTACAACACAGAACTGTAGACCAAAGACTGTAAAGTTGGCTGCTGGAGTCGCTGTAGCGATTAATCATAACTTTGTGAGTGTCACGTGATGTTTGCCTCGGTAAAAATCTTTCAATGTATAATCGTCATAGCCTACACTGGTAAGCGGGGGAAGGGTATCATGTGGTCTTCTCAACCCAGAACGAAGCCTTGGGAGGTGGCGTCCGGCACTTCCGCGGCTGCTGCGAGCGGCGGCGACGCTTTGCTGGCCGGGAGCGCTCTAGAGACTGGCGTGGCGCTGGGTACGAGTACAGCGGCGGCGGCGCCGCCAGCACCAGAGCGGCCCGCGTCCTTGGCTGCCGACTTCTCTACCGCGGGGATGTCTGACTATGGGAGCGGTTCTGGCATGGGCTACGGTGCGAGCTCGAGCCGCTACGGCGGGATGGGCGGTATGGGCGGCATGGGGTCGCTGATGTACGGTTCAGGTGGCTATGGTGGCTATGGCGGCATGGGATCGCTGATGTACGGCGGCATGGGATCGCTGATGTATGGTGGTATGGGTTCGCTGATGTATGGCGGTATGGGTTCGCTGATGTACGGCGGTGGTTATGGGGGAGGGATGTATGGACAGGGCGGGATGCAGCCCATGATGGGTGAAGGGACGCAGGCCACGTTCCACCTTATCGAGTCTATTATTGGGGCGGTGGGTGGTTTTGCGCAGATGTTGGAGGCGACGTACATGGCGACCCACTCGTCGTTCTTTACGATGGTTTCGTTGGCTGAGCAGTTTGGAAACTTGAAGAATGCGTTGGGGTCGCTACTCGGTATATTTGCATTGATAAAGTTTGCAAAGCGAATCTTTTACAAGATCACTGGCAAGACCTTTGATCACGGCCTCTCTGCAAAAGAGTTTGCGAAGTTTGAGAAGCTGCAGCGCAAGTTGGAGGAGGGAGCCAAGCGTGCCGCTAGCGGTGCCGGCGTTCCCCGCATACTGTTGAAGCCCTTGCTCCTCTTTTTGGCGGCTGCTATAGGTTTTCCCTACTTGTTGCTGCGGGCTATTAGCAAGTTGAACGCGCAAAACACGCAAAGACTCAACCAGCAGGGCTTTGAAGCTGCCGGACAGGCGCCGGGTCACGCTCCCCTCGACCCTGCAAACTTGCAGTTTGCAAAAGCCTTGTACGAGTTCAACCCTGAAAACCCGCAGATGGAATGCGAGCTCAAGGTGGGCGAGTTGGTGGCCATCTTGCAAAAGACTGACCCCCAAAATAATGAGAGCAAGTGGTGGAAGGTGCGACTGAGAAGCGGCAAGGTGGGCTACGTCCCGTCAAACTATTTACAGGCTATTGAGCGCAAGGCCATAGAGCCCAGTCACGAGGCTGTGAACATTGCATAATCAAGACGGGCTAGCAAAGGCCATGTACATTAAAGACGACATTACAAACGACTACAATTTTTTGAAGATTCAGATATCTATTGTCTATTGACAATATTGAATTCATTTGTAGAACTGCTACAGTTAGTTCTTGGTAGCATTCTGTGCCTTTTGAATACCTTCTGCGGCAGCCTCGCCAGCCTTTTTGTTGGCAGTGCTAGCAGCATCCTTGACGGTTTCGGTGGTTGGTGCATTCTTTTGAACCGTCTCGATTCCGCTGGCGGCAGCCTCGCCAACCTTTTCGTGAACGTTGCTAGCAGCATCCTTTACGGTATCGGTGGTGGGTGCATTCTTTTGAACCGTCTCAATTCCGCTGGCAGCAGCCTCGCCAACCTTTTGGTTTACAGCGCTAGCAGCATTCTTGACAGTCTCAGTGGTTGGAGTATTTTGCTGAGCAGTCTCGATTCCGCTGGCAGCGGCCTCGCCAACCTTCTTGTTCACATTCTTCAATGCCTCCTTCGCTCCTTCAATAATCGAATATTGGCGAGTGGAGTTGTGCTGCAATGCATGTCTCAAGAACACTTGGTTGTGCTTAATCGCACAGTTGCGCTGAATCTGACGTAACATGTTTAATGCTCTTGGTTATACAGGGATAGCCTCTATATAAATAGGCTCTAATACACACTAGAGCAATACAAGCCACACTGTAGGTTGCTGAATCTGGGACACAAACTGCAACAATTGTAGCGTGCTTGCTAAGGCTATTTTTGCCAAGAGGGTTGCTCTTGTACTATGACGTTGCTTCCAGCCCTTCGTTGCTCCGAGCTCTCCGTTGCTTTCTTGCTCGATCCAGCACACTCGTAACTCTATGTAGCAATAGTCTCTGAGCTGCGGTCTATTGGCCAAGCTATTCAATGTTTGAACCGAGATCTTTGAGCAAAGAAGGTCCGAGCTCTTTGAAGACGCTCCGAGCTCTTTGAAGACGCTCCGAGCCCTTTGAAGACGCTCCAAGGTCTTAGGTCTGTGAAAGACGCACCAATCTCTTTGAACAAAGGCACTGAGGTTTCGGCTCTGCTAAACCGGAGTTCCATCTTCCCCGGATCAGCGCTTGACATACGTGACATGACCGGACAACAGCACGTGTATTCACCTGTGAGGCTGTGCCCTGGTCCGGATTCTCCCTCGAGCCTCCGACGATTAGCGCCTCTCCGCCTCACTACTACGTCTCCCCCTCACCCCCACCTCTCACTACGCTTCAGGGGACTTGTAGAAAGCATCCTGATGAGGCTGGCGCCTCCAGAATCCACTTGCACCTACTAATATTAAAGACGTGGCTATTTACAAGTACTGTGCTCTCAAATTGGTCACCATAGCCTGCTTGTCTGGCGGCAAAGAGCTTATCTGGTCAGCCGGTAATTGCAAAACCTGAGCAACGAGTTGTGCTTGGTCCGGTGCGAGCGCACGCAACTTTGCCTGGGTTGCAGGCGGCAACCCAGGCCACTGCGAAGCCTGGCCATCGTTTTGCTGTCCAAACTGCTGTGGCTGCTGAAACTGGCTCTGCTGGAACTGGTTCTGTTGGAACTGATTCTGCTGAAATTGTTGATTTTGTTGGTACGGTTGGTTTGGAAACTGCTGATTCTGCTGGTGCTGGTTCTGCTGGTACTGATTTTGTTGGTACTGCTGCGGTGGCGGCGCGGCTGCCAGCTTCATCGACTCCTGAATCACGTCGGTGTCGATAAGTCCCATCAAGAGCAACGCCTGCGCGGCCGTGGTAGCCAAGTATGGCGAGACGCGGAACGCCTCGCTCGCGCGCGCGGCCTCTGGCCCGCTCGCGATATTTTTGAGCTGTGCAATGAGCTCAATGAGCTGAGCTGGGGGAATCTTGCTGAGAGTCCCGTTGATGTTATCGTCCGCCAGCAACGAGAGTGTTTGAGGCTGCGGCAAGTGCTTTGTAGCATATGCAAGTTTGGGCGGCATCTGTTCGCCAAACCCGCTCAGGGCCGTCCCGCTGGGCGCCGTAAACTGCGCCAGTGTCGGCGGCACAGGCAGCTGCATACCAGGTACGGCCGGAATGGGCAGAACACCAGGCACAAACGGCATTCCTGGAGCCGCTCCGTGGCCTAGTATCTCGGGCGGAAGCTGCACGTATGGCGGTAACCGCGACCTGTCCAACCGAAGCGTGGGCTTCAACTCCGGCATCACGCCGCCCTTCATAAACCCCTCCTTCAGCGCCTCAATTCGTAGCTTCTTCACCAGCGGCGGAGCACCAGGTCCAGACGGCTGGACCAACTTCACCTGTGACAATAGCGGTATCGCCATCTGCGCATCGCGAGGCGTCTGGTACTCTACAAAGCAAAAGCCCTTGTTCTTGCCGGCAAAGTCGTAGCCTATGCGAACGTCGACGACCTTGCCGGTGCCGCACACCACCAGCTTCACGATCGCCTCGTCCCAATCGTACGGGATCAGGCCCACGTACAATATCGCTGAACTCACCTTGCGAGACATGCTAACGTTTATACTGTAACTTGAACAACTATATTAAATTTTGGAAGATCCTTGCCGCAATAGTAATTTCAACAATCCGGTAGTTTCTACTTTCTTGAGGAGATGAGAGGAGGGAGGGAAGGAGGGAAGGAAGGGTAGGATGATAGAGTAAGAGGTGATGTGATGTGAGGAAGTAGAGGTGAGAATGGCGCTTTTTCGAATCATTTTGAGTAATTTTTGAATTTACTAAGGATTTTAGCAAAATGGTATAATGATTAGTATAACTATGAAGTGTGACTCTAATAATAATAACTATAATGAAGTATAATGACTATAATGATAAGCAGTGATAATGATAATTACAGTACATGACCAGTAGACTTATTTTGAAGGGCATATAATCATAGACATCATAATCATAGACATCATAATCATAGACATCATAATCATAGACATCATAATCATAGACATCACAAAAGTATCATACAATACACCTACGCAACTCGTTCTGCTCCACTCAACTTCACCGCTGCTCCGTACTTTTGCAATTTGGTCAACAAATTGTCTCCCTGTTTGATCAAGTGGTGGTACTGGCTGTTTTTGTTGTCGGGCCGGTTCGTTTCTATAATGCCATTCACCTTGTCGATGGTGCAGTTGAGCTTCTTGTTGGGAATGAACATGCACAAGTCCGCGTCCAAAAAGTCCTGCGACACGTTAAAGTTCTGTGCCATCAGCTTGAGCGACAACAGCTTGTAGCTCTCCAACAACTGCGAGTACGCCTTGCACCGCATCTCGCGCAAAAAGTAGTTGGCGTGGCGGTGCAAGTACCGGTCGTGCTTCACCAACGTGTCGTGCGACTTCAAGAGGTGCGTCAAGAAGGACAGGTACAGGCAGGTGTAGAGCGCATTGTTCAAGCTGAGCAACGGCTCCAACTGCGGCGCCAGCGACGAGATGGACAAAATCTCTGGCGAGTCTATAATCTTCTCCTTGAGACTCACGCGGTCAAACGCAACCACGCCAGCCACCACCGCATAGTGCGCCACCAGCTCGTAGCTGCAGAGCTCGCTCGACGTGAACGTCGCCAACGAGTCGTGCAACAATTTTGCCGCCTCCGCGAACTGGCGCGTCGCGACGAGGTAGAGGCCGCGGTACGTCTTGTAGCGGTTGCGCCGCTCCCAGTCGCCGCCCTTGTCGATGCACACCTTGGCCAGGTCCAAGTGCTTCGCCACGAGGGGATAGTCGCCAAAAAAGAGGTCGAGGCGCGCAAGCGCCAAGTGCACGTCAATCTTGGGGCCCGTCGTGAGCTGTGGCAACTCGAGCAAGCGCCTGTAGGTCTCCGCCGCGTTCTTGCGGTCCACAATCTTTGCATAGTGCTCCGCGAGCGCCACGTTGGTGGCCACAACGTCCAACACCGTCTCCTCCTCGCCCTCCGCCTCGCGCACGCGCAGCTGCAAGCGCGCCACCTCGGCGTCGTTCGCGGTGTTCATCACCGCGAGGGCCGCCGCGTCAAACGGGAAGCCCTCGATGGTCAGCAAGTGCTCGTAGTAGCTCGACAAGTTGTCCTTGACACACGCGTCCACGAGGAACTGGGTCGCCGCGCGCTTCTCCTCCGGCGAGACGGCCGCGTGCTCGACGACGAACTGAGCGTCGCTCAACTTGTAGTCCGGGAGGTTTGGCGTGTCTGAAGAGTAGTCCATTGGTGGTTCGTGTAGGTGGCAAATGGTTTTTCGAATCTCTAGTGCGATTTACGGGGCGAACCAAAAAGGGCTGAGGGAAGCGGGAGGGGCGAGGAGAGGAGAGAGGAGAGAGAGGAGAGGAGGGAGAGAAGAATGGCGAAAGAATGGTGTAATTTGGGCGAGAATTGGACGAGAATTGGGCGAGAATTGGGCGAGTTGACAGATTGTAGTTGTACAGTAAAACAGCAGAATAGAGTAGAATAGTAGAGTAGAATAGTAGAGTAGAATAATAGAGTAGAATAGTAGAGTAGAATAGTAGAGTAGAATAGTAGAGTAGAGTAGAATAGTAGAGTAGTAGAGTAGAAGGGTGAAGGGAGAGAGGATTCTAATGGTGAAAGAACGGTGTAATTTGATGAATGGTAGTGTAAGTCAGTATATAGTACATCAGAGTACTAAGATAGTAAGGAAGTGAAGAAGTAAGTAAGGAAGAGAAGAAGTAAGGAAGAGAAGTAAATACAATAATGATAAGAGAGAGTATGGAAGTAAGGAGAAGTAAGGAGAAGTAAGGAAGGAAGTAAGGAGAAGTAAGTATGGAGAGTAAGTTACAGTAATGAGTCCTCTTAAAAACCTCCTCCTCCTCCGCAGCCTCCCCCCCCTCCCCCACAAGCACTGAATCCTCCTCCACAGTTAGAGGAGCCTCCACAGTTGGAGGTGCCGCCACAGAGAGCGTTTCCGCACCCGCTGCTGCCGCCCAAGTCCAAGCCGCCGTTGCAGGCACCAGCACACGCCGGCACGCCGCCATTCAGGGAGCACGCGATACAGCTCGCGGGCACGTAGCTGCAGAGGCCGGCGCCGTACAAGCCTGCGCCCACAAACGCAAACGGCGGCACCGCAAAGAGCCATGGGTACATGGCATAGTTGTAGCCATACGGAGAAACATCCACCAACGGCAGACGGCCGTTGCGGTTCTCGCGCATAACGGCCCGGCGGCGTCCCGCCGCGATCGTGCCCAAGTGGACACCGTTGTGGGCGCTGACGTGTGTCATGCCGGGACCGAGGCCGGGCGTGAACAAGGACATGCCCAGAAACTTCTTTAGCTCCTCCCTGTCGGTGCGCTTGCTGCTCCCAAAGAGGCGGCCGATCTTGGAGTGCGTGCTGGCACGGACCAAGACGCAGTAGCCGCAAAAGCAGACCGAGTAGTCCAGGTCGTATGTCGAGCGGTAGAGCTTGGCGGTGTAGGCATAGCTGTCGTCCAAACGGCTCTCGTCAACCTTGTCGTCGTGGTTGACGACAAGGCCGCGAGGCGTGCTGAGGCAGTGCTGTATGTAGTTGTACGGGCCCAACTGGTGGGTGTGCCACACCAAGTCCACGTCCAAGGTGGGCACGAGCATTTTGGTGGTTCTGCCATTGGTGAGCATGCTAAAGAAGCGCCTATAGCGCAAGCTGCACTCGGAGATGCTCTCCCTGAGCGCCGGCGAGTGGATCAAGTCCATCTGGCTCATCTTGTCTACAAAGCGCTCCTGCCGAATCACCGCGCCCACCAAGTCGATATCCACCAAGAAGCGCAGGTCCGCCTCAACCAACAAGTGTATCAAGTTGGCCAGGACATACTCGCGCAAAACGTGCGCCGCAACCTTGCCGGTTCCGCGCCCGCGGGCCAGGGGAACGTGTCGCGCCACTGCCAGCACGATATCCTCAATCTTCAGCCGCTGAAAGGTGCTCGCCTGGTCCTTTACGTACTGCTTTACGCGCTTATCAATCGCCACCGGGTCGCGGCTGCGGAACCGCAGGCCCGCAAGCTGGCTAGAGTAGAAGCGGAGAATATGGGGCATGAATCGCGGCAGTATCGCATCGGTGCCGAGCTGGAGGCGGCGCAACCGGCCATGGTTGACAATTGGGGGAAGGCCGCACGCCACTTCGCGCTCACACGGGATTCCCGGCAGCATATCCACCGAGAACCCCTCGTCCGCAAAGCCCGTCTTGGAGTCGTTGGTGTACGGCACGTTCGCCGCCAAGGGCCGGTTGCACAGCGGACAGTGCACCGTCACCAAGTGCTCGTACATGGAAAAGCCGCTTGCATTGTACGCCAAGTACGCCGTCCCCACAAAGCCCAGCTGCGTCATAAACGCAATGTACGCGTCGCTCATGCCCTGTGACGGCGAGAACTCAAACGTGCGCGAGTCGATAGCCTCCGCACACTGACGCAACGGGAAGGGATAGTTACCAAACTGGGTCTGGCAATTGCGTACCGACGCGTCGTAAAACGAGAGCGGGTTCAAGAGGAACGCGTGCCACACCATCAACACGTCCAAAGGTGGCAACATCGTGTCGAGAACAGTCGCAATCGACTCGGCACGCCCATCCAGGTCCAGGAACGGGTTGGGCTCTCCAATATTCTGCACCTCAGGACCAGGCCCAAACGTGTACCGCACCGCCGTCGCAAACGCAATGAAGCGCCGCACAGCATGCGTCAAGAACACCTGCCAGTTCTTGATCGCATAGAGCAGCTCGGGACTCCGGTCCGTCTGCTGCGGACCCATCACCTGCGCCTTGAGCGCTGCAAACGCCTTGAGAAGCTTCAAGTGCGCCACCGTCTCGCCAGCAGTAGGAAAATGGTCCAGCCTGTTGGGCAGGTACAAGTGTCGAGCAGAGACGAACTCCTTGCTCTGTCTAATCATTCTATCAAATTCCTCCTCCCGCGTATCCTTCTCGGTCCATCCTTCAAGATCATCAAGATCATCAAGATCATCACCATCACCTACCTTCAGTCCCTCTAACTTCAATCCCTCCATCTTCCCCGTCAATGCCTCCATCTTCTCCGTCAATGCCTCCATCTTTCCCGTCAATGCTCCCAGGCCTGTGTCGCCACCTGTCGCCCTAGAGCTCCCTGGAGCCCCAGAACCCCCAGCTTCGCCCGGAACTCCGGTCGCTTGCCCTCCGACCGCCGCACTGTACCCAGGCACCTCATCCTGCTCGCCCGCAACGCTGTGTCGTTCCTGATCGACAACCATGCTGCCGTCAACAGCTCGTTAATACCTGCCCCTAATCATTTCCTTGACATATATTTTGAATTCCGACCAGATTTATATTTCCGGTCACTATTTTACCCGGAATATATTTCCGGTCACTATTTTACCCGGAATATATTTCCGGTCATAATTTCACCCCGGAATTATAATTCCGGCCAAATTAGGGCCTGAAATGTGGGGACGGCTATTACTATTACTATAGCTATTACTATTAGCCATGAGCTATCCTTTGCCTGATATCCCTGAGATCTTCAAGCACAAGCTCTCTGCGCGCGGCTTGGACGCGATTGCGCGGTGCAAGCACTTTGTGGAGACATACTGTTTGCCTGCTGACGAGGTGTACGCGAGCCAGGTATCGACGGACCCTGCTGAGCGGTGGCTGCGTGTTCCGCCGGTGATTGAGCAGCTCAAGGCGAAGGCGCGCGAGTTGGGGTTGTGGAACATGTTCCTTTCGGCGCGGTACGCGGACGGAGCCGGATTCTCCAACTTGGAGTATGGGTTGATGGCGGAGCAGTTGGGGCGGTCCTATACCGGTCCCGAGGCCACCAACACGGGTGCTCCCGACACCGGAAACATGGAGCTTCTCGCGCGGTACGGCAACGCGCACCACCGAGCTGCGTACCTCGAGCCGCTCTTGAAAGGGGAGATCCGGCTGGCGTTTTTGATGACGGAGCGGGGCACGTCGTCGCTGAATGCGCTCAACATCCTGGTGCTGGCGGAGTTGAACGAGCGCGGCAACTATGTTCTTCGTGGGGTGAAGTGGTTTGCGTCTGGCGCGGGCGACCCGCGGACGCTGTGCTGGCTCGTGATGTGCAAAACCGGCAACGGAACCGGTGCGGATGTGTACCGCAACCACCTGGTGTTGGTGTTGGACGCTCGCGCGGCGCTAGCGCTGGGCCGTGCAAAGCTCTTGCGGCCGCTCCACGTGTACGGATACGACGACGCCCCACACGGCCACTGTGAGATTTCGTTTGACGACTACGAGGTGCTGGCCAAGGATGCAGTCTTGGCCGGCGTTGGCCGCGGCTTTGAGTTGATTCAGAGCCGGTTAGGTCCTGGCCGCATTCACCACTGCATGCGGCTCTTGGGAGTTGGGGAGCAGGCCTTGTTGACCGTGCAGCACCGCGCAAACCACCGTCTCATCTTTGGCAAGCCCCTCAAGACGCGCGAGCTGTACATGAACCAGTACGCCCAGAGTAAAATTGACATTGAGCGCTGCCGTCTTCTCGTGCTCAACGCAGCGTACACGATTGATATATCCGACGCCAAGCGCGCGCAAAAGGAGATTGCAATGGCCAAGATTGAGACGCCGCGTACCGTATTGGCGGTGTTGGACTGGTGCGTCCAAATGTTTGGCGCGGAAGGCGTGTCTCAGGACACCGACCTCGCGAGGATGTGGGCCCACTCCCGCACGCTCCGCATCGCCGACGGGCCGGACGAGCTGCACTTGAACCAGTTGGCCCGCAGAGAAGCTAAGCGCGCTGACGAGGCCGACACCTTCTTTGCCAAAATAAAGGAGAATCGTGCCAGCTTGGCTTCAAGGCTCTAGCCAAGAATGAGTAGCCACATGAGTATCGAGTGAGTATCCGAACGAAGTCCGAGAACGAGTGAACACCAAGCTCTCTTTATATTAAGTATACAAGTATCTTTTTGCCTAGTACATATCCGTCTTAACGAAATCATTGACCAAACCCTTGGCCAACATGCGTTTCCCCTTTGCGCGCTCGCGCGCAATGGTCTCAGTTTGCTGCGCCTTGAACTCGCGCTCCGCGTCCGCAAACGGTATCTCGTGCAAGTCCTGGACGTGGTCGTCCTCGAGGTCAATGTCCAACTCGCCCATCATAACCACATTCTCTCCACGCACCATAAACACGCCGCGGAACACTTCACCGAAGCGGTCCGTGCCCAAGTATATGCGCTCGATCGTGTCCTGCAACACCAAGTTGGCGTACTGGTCAAACGTGCGAAGAATGCCAAAGAGGTTGCGTCCGTCTCTCAAGAGCACAAATATCTTGCGGTCAACAGACCCAACTATCGCAGCCGCAGTCGTAAACGCGTACGACTCCAAGTACAAGTCTTCCACGTTGGGCCCCCCAGAGGGCTCGTCGCCGGCTTCGGTACTCATTATCGCGAACAAGCCTACCCTGTCCAGTGATGGCCGTTTTTGCTGGGTCCAAAATTGAGCTTCACACGACCGTTTTAGAGCTGGGTACTGGTGCTCGTACTAGACGGGTGAGCGATCTGAAAGTAGTACAGGCGTGTTGGGAAGATAGCGAGTAGTCTGTAGGAACTTTAAACGACTCAAAAAGGTCACCATTTGGAAAAATTTTAATAAATCATTGAATGTGGACCGTTTGGCCTCAAACTTGCTCTCAGCGAAACGTGAGGATCTATCTATCTACTTCAGCTCAATAGACTGCCGATTTATAGCTCTTAAGCCTGTGCAGCTGTGCATTTTCTGTGCATGAAGGCGATGACTTTAAATCGAAAAAGATCTTTGCGATGCCTCTCACCAACATGTCATTTTACGAGTACAAGGATATTATCGAGGAGGGAGACTTGGTGTTGGTGTTCATCAGTAGGGGGTCGCTCAAGCCGCTTACGGTCAAGAAGGGCGAGGTACTACACACGCGGTACGGAAACTACGAGCATGACCGTATTATCGGGATGAGGTTTGGAGAGCAAATGGCTGGCGCGAGTGGAAATGGGTTCGTTCACTTGCTTCACCCTACGCCAGAGATGTGGACGCTCTCGTTGCCGCACCGCACACAGATTGTGTACACCCACGACTCGTCGTACATTGTGCAGCGTCTCGGTATAACGAGCGGTCTGAGGGTGATTGAGGCGGGAACGGGTTCTGCTTCCTTTACGCATGCGTTTGCGCGGCTGGTGGCCGAGGAGGGGCGTGTATTCACGTACGAGTTCCACCAGGTACGCTATGAGGAGGCTAAGCGCGAGTTGACGGAGCACGGTTTGGGTGTCAACACCACCATTACCCATCGCGACGTGTGCAGCGACGGTTTCGAGCTTGAGAGCATACCGTCTAATTTCGGATCGGCCATCGATGCTGAAGCGGTGTTTCTCGATCTTCCTGCGCCCTGGCTGGCGATTCCTCACCTTTCCCTGGTTGTGAGTGGCGAGCGCCAGGTGGGTATATGCTGCTTCTCGCCTTGCATTGAGCAGGTGGACAAGACAATTTTGGCTCTCCGGGAGCATGGGTGGACGTCTATCGAGATGGTAGAGGTTGCGAGTCGCCGCTGGGAGGCACGTAAAGATATGGTTCGCGACGTGAGCGATATTGTAAAGAGATTGAAGGATATTCAGGCGCGCAAGAACCAGGGTATAGAGAGCAGACGTATGGGAAATAAAAAGGAAAGGGAGGCCAGTGAGGATGCAGGCGCGGAGGGAGATGCAGGCGTGGAGGACTCACCCGAAAGAGGAGACGCACGCTTAGGGGACAAGCGTGACCACGATTCGGCTATAGAGAGCACTCCGCCCCCTGCAAAGTTCCAGAACTTGGGTAAAGGCTTCAACCCTTTTGGCAAAGGAATCAGAATCAAGGAGGGCGACTCTCAATTTCCGTGGGCAAACGTTACTAGAATTGAGTCTGATATCAAAACCCATACTTCGTACCTCACTTTTGCATTGTTGAATCCCAGTAAGATCCAAAAGTAAGAAAGAAAGAAGAACGATTGAAAGAACGATATAAGTAAGGACAATACAGTCGGGCGATAGAACCGGGCGATAAGACATTGGATAGAGCTGGCGATAAGACATTGGATAGAGCTGGCGGTAAGACATTGGATGAGCTGGGGATAACTACTAATTTGAAATTTGCCAAAATTGCTCGAATTGGGCCCAGATTTGACCAGCAGATAGCCTGAACTTACAAGAGCCGGAGTGCCACAGAGACAGTTACATACAGACACGCATCAGAGTATATCGTAGCATAAAGCATAACTACTAATAGCAAAGGTCGTGCACATTGACAATTCCAATCACCAAAAAACGTCGCTCCAAGGTGACGCCTGCAACCAGTACAATACGTGAGGATGAGCGGGACGCCGATAGGTACGTTTGCATTGAAGCTGCGATTGGCGGTGGGCGGTTACTAACGAAGGCAGTACTTGACCAGGGAACCGGGTTTGTCAAGATTGGGCGCGCCGGGACCAACTTCCCGGACCACACGTTTCCCCTGATTGTGGGCCGTCCAATCTTGAGGGCGGAGGAGCGCTCGCAGCTCGGGCCGTCCGACATCGAGATCAAGGATATCATGTGCGGGACCGAGGCGAGCGATGCGCGGTCGCTTTTGCAAATTAGCTATCCGATGGAGAATGGTATAATTCGCAACTGGCAGGATATGGAGCACTTGTGGGACTATGCCTTTTACGAGAGGTTGAAAGCGCCGACCGAGGGGGAGAAGGTGTTGTTGACCGAGCCTCCTATGAATCCCTTGAAGAACCGCGAGACTATGTGCGACGTTATGTTTGAAAAGTATAATTTTGGTGGCGTTTACGTTGCGATCCAGGCCGTGTTGGCCTTGTACGCCCAGGGGTTGCTGTCCGGCGTGGTTGTGGACTCGGGAGATGGTGTAACGCATATTGTGCCGGTTTACGAGCTGGTGGTGTTGAATCACTTGACAAAACGTTTGGACGTTGCTGGACGCGACGTGACGAGAAACTTGATCAATTTGCTTTTACGTCGCGGGTACGCCTTCAACCGTACTGCCGACTTTGAGACTGTGCGCCAGATTAAAGAAAAATTGTGCTACGTCTCGTACGACTTGGACTTGGACGACAAGTTGGCCCGCGAAACCACCACGTTGGTGGAACTGTACGAGTTGCCAGACGGCAGAGTGATCAAAGTAGGCCCTGAGCGGTACCAGGCACCCGAGTGCTTGTTCCAGCCCCACTTGGTCGACGTCGAACAGCCGGGAATGGGAGAGACGCTCTTCAACACCATTCAAAGCGCAGACGTGGATGTGCGGTCGTCTTTGTTCAAGGCCATCGTATTGTCAGGCGGTTCTTCCATGTACCCAGGGTTGCCGTCGCGCTTAGAAAAGGAGTTGAAACAATTGTGGTTGACCAGAGTTTTGCATGGAGATGCTACAAGATTAGACAAGTTTAAGGTTAGAATCGAGGACCCCCCAAGAAGAAGACACATGGTGTTTATTGGTGGCGCTGTTTTGGCCAACATTATGGCCGACAAGGACCACATGTGGATCAGCAAGCAAGAGTGGCAAGAACAGGGTGTACGCGCGTTGGAGAAATTGGGCCCCCGCTAAATGAGAATCCATGGCCCTTTCTATCTTTGCCAAAACATGTATATTATCTTCCTAGTTCAAGTTGTTTACACATTAAAAAGTATTTCGATTCATAAATTGTAACTCATGTCTATTATTAATATGCAATTTGTCTATAATAAAGTGAGGCTATCCGTAGTTCAAGTTTTCAATCTGTCGCAAGACAGATTCAACTAAGGTGTCGTAAACCTCAGAAGACATCGGGGCACCGCCACTAACACGCTTGTTGTAGCCGTAGTTTACTGCCAGATGAACCAAGTCACGCACAAAACTCTCGCTAACAACCTTTGGATTCAAGAAATCACTCTTGAGACACTGCTCAACAGTCCAACGGTCATTAGGATTACGCGCAAAGCAATTGTTCATAAAGTCAATGGCACTTTCTGGAACAGGCACGTTTCCAGGTCCCGTTTTTGGAAAGTTGATTTTAACTTGTGGGTTCATGATCGCCATAATCCTTTGATTTCCTGAGTAGCCACCGTATGGTGGCTTACCGTAAATCATTTGATACACTATGCATCCACACGACCAGACATCTGATGGCTTACCCACTCTCCACGTATTGCCCTGGTTTGTTTGATGCGACTGAGATTGGTCGGGCATAGGCATGCCTGGGAAAGTTTGGTTAACCTCTACTAACGCTTCAGGGGCCATATAATTCGGTGTTCCAATTTGCGACTCACGGTATATGTTGGCAGTATGGTCCGGAACCGCATTTGCGATACCAAAGTCGATAATTTTCAACATGCCTCGTACAAACAAGAAATTAGCGGGTTTTAAGTCGCTGTGAACAATTCCCGCAGCATGCACCGCCTCCACGCATTTTAGCATTTCAATTGAGTGGTACTTGACAAAGTTGAGGTCGAGAGGTTGATTATTGGTCAATTTATTCTGGAATACGTGGGCCAAGTCAATGTCGCCGCATTCCATAACCAAGAATATAGACCCTTCTCCAATTGCGTGATCCACTAGTTTGACTACCCTATTGGCGTGTGATAACTTGATCAACAAGTCTATTTCGCCCTTGAACCCTGCCACACACGCATCATCAAATTGATCGAATCCAACCTTTTTAATGGCATATAGCCTATTATTAGATAAGGATTTCACCTTGTACACCTTGGACGATCCTCCACGACCGAGCAACTCGAGCTTTTCATATTGGTTGCCATTTAAGACAATAGTCTTTTTGCGATTTTCATCTACTGCCGCAACCAGAGCGGCAGACGACGGTAAAGATGCGGGGGTAGGTACTATTGCAGAAGCATGTACCAATGCAGACAGATGAACTGATGAAGCAGAATGTGTGGGTATTGAAGGGGGCACAGCGGTAGGCACGGAAACAGACATTGTTGGACTTCCAGCTGCACCTTTAGAGGGTGTCCCAGAACCTGGCGAGAGCTTTGGTAGTTTTGGCTTTCGGAAGTCATCTAGTGAAGCGGGAGATCTCGCATTCACGGGAACACTCTTTAGGGGTATCCTATTCCTGAGCGAGGCCCGAACCACATCTTGTAAGAAAATGTCCGAATTCTCCTTGTTGGCAGGTACAGGAGCCATTGGTGCGGAGAGGGGATCGACAGATATGCGACTAGGAGGCACGACATTATCTGGCACAGACGAAGCAGGTTTGGCTTCTGAAATCGGCTCTTCAAAACTTTCGCTCGTCCGCGACGCGCGTTTAGGAGGGCCCAATATATTCCCAAAGCGTCGCGTGCCTCGCATCCGTTTCGAGGCGTATGGCCGGTGTTCCAGCACTCTCTCCTCCAACTTTTCATCCAGTTTCTGCTCTAGGCCATCCTTAAGTTTCTCCTTACTCTCCAGCGCATCACGATGCTTGACTTCATGACTTGCTTCTAAAAAATTTCCCTCGAGGTTTCCTTCCAGATTCATTCTTTCTTTCTCTAGATATGCACCGCCTAATCTGTCACCTTGGTCTAAGGATTTCTCTTGGTACTTTTCCTGATGCTTCTCCAGGTACTTTTCCAGATACTTCTCTGTTTGCTTTTCTTTCTCTTCTTGCTCTTCTTCGTTCACAGACTCATCTATAGACGCCGCAGTATTGCTGCTGTAGTTTCGGGATGAGTTAAACGATGTATGTGCAGATGACGCAGAAGACCTGGCGTACCCTCCCTGATCTCTCTCCTCGCTCTCTTTGCGCTCCACACTTTCCCTCCTCTCCATCAATTCGCTCCGTGGCCGAAATACAGGACTCCCATCCATCGTGCGTGCTCGAGTGACACCCGGCAGTCCAAAGTGAACTGAGAGTTTGTTGCGTAGCGCGTTCTGACGCGGTTTACCATGTGGGAAATCAAGCTCATAGATCCCCGTTATCGTACGGCCTCCATCAGGGCGCGTCTCGCGTGCACTAACGGTGTCCAGCCGAACCGCATGCCCATAACCTGTCGTTCGCTCATTCAAGAGCGCAATGCTGTATGAGCTCAACGCTGGCGGCAAGCAGGTATCGTCGTCCCGCAAGTACTGTTGCTTCTGGCGGACGGTACCAGAGTCATGTGTGCGTGGAATGCCATCAGGCGGCCCATGCGGCGACGCTGTGAGATGCGACATGCCATCAACGACCGCTCGAGCTCCGTTATGTTCTTGAACTGTGCTGCTTGTTAGCCGCAAACTGATGCTGTTTACAAAACACGCTCCAAAAAAAAAGTTAAAAAATGCTCCACGGCAGGTTCGAACTGTCGACCTTCAGATAACACAATCGAAACTATGAGACTGACGCTCTGCCAACTGAGCTAGTGAAGCACCGTACGAGCGTTTTCGGCTGCGGTTCATTTAGTGCAAATTGCTAGACCGGACAAGGTGGATGGCATGTGGAGTTGACATGTGGAGTTGACATGTGGAGTTGATATGTGGACTTGGAATGACATGTGGACTTGGAATG
Source organism: [Candida] anutae (assembly GCA_030566955.1). Classification (NCBI taxonomy): domain Eukaryota; kingdom Fungi; phylum Ascomycota; class Pichiomycetes; order Serinales; family Debaryomycetaceae; species [Candida] anutae. The sequence goes on along the minus strand of JAKUBP010000052.1, from coordinate 33,376 downwards.
ACATGTGGACTTGGAATGACATGTGGACTTGGAATGACATGTGGACTTGGAATGACATGTAGACTACACTTACAATCAACTTTCAAAATTTATTGAATATCGCTAGCTAAATCAAAAGTGATTACTTAAAGCTAAGGTCACCAGCAACCCAGCGGTTCACCATATCCAAGGACGTCTCGGGCTGGTCAAAAGGAACCATGTGGCCAGCATCAAATACCCTCAAGAAGGTAAAGTGCTTGTAGTTTTTAACATCACCAGCGTGCTTCTTGCCCACAGTCCACTTGCGCACCTTTTCGTTGATAAAGCCCGCACTTCCCAGCCACTCCAAGGCATCGGGCCAGGCACGGTTACCCAACCAGTTGCAAATAAAGTCCTTGTCACCAGCGTAGATCAAAACTGGGAGGTCCTTCTCGAGGAGCTCGGTGACGGCACGGTGGTAGGGCTTCATCCAGTCACCGGCAAACATAAAGTTTTTGTTAACGTCAAAGTTGCAGCCCTGGTACGAGTCAACCTCGGCACCCAATGCAGACTTAACTTCAGGCAAGTTGAGGTAGTCCTCCACGTACTGCAACTGCTCGTAGCAGAGAGCCAGACCACCGCACTGCTCGCGGATGTCGTAGACGTTTCTTCCCAGGCGCTGGTAGGGGCCCATCTGGGCATTGTTACAGTACACAGTGGCGGGAACACAAGTCCACAAGGACTCAGTATCGTAACAAGCCTTGATCAAACTCAAACAGCGGGGAAGCGCGTCAAGCATAGCCTGACACTGTTCAGGCTCAATCACGCTCTCGGCACCACCGTCACCACAGGCCATGGGCTCGTAGTAGTTGTATTGCGTCAAGGGGTCGGTCAAACCGTTACCAATCAACACCGATGCCAAGTCAAAGCCACGGTCCTCGTGGCTCAAAATCTCCTTCGCAATGACGGGGATGTAGTGGCCGGCATACGACTCACCCGCAATGTGAAAGGGAACCGTGTTGTACTCGGGGAACTGCTTGAAGAACAACTCCAAAAAGGCGTAAACGTCCTGGCCAGCCACCACAGTGTTGCTCACAGACTCAGAAGAGTAGGAGTAGCCGGTGTTGACGGGCTGGTCCAAGAAGATGACTGTGGCATTGTTGTTCCACGAGTGGGGGTTGGGAATGAGCTTCAAGTCAGGGCCGACAGAGGACGGGCCCAACTCAAAGAACAAGCCAGTCAAAGACAGGCACCCGGGGCCACCATTCAACCAGAGAATGACGGGGTCGGTCTTGGGGTCGTTGCGAGACTCAAACAGCCAAAAGAAAAAGTGCTTGTCCTCCTCCTCAACGTCAATGTAACCAGAGTACTGCTTCACCTTGTCCACGCCGAGCGACTCGGGAGTCTTTTTGGCGCGCAACTTGTGGCCGGGGAACTTGGCGTCCGTAACGTGAAAGTCAAACTCCACATCCTCATTGACCGTCTTGCGGGGAGGGGCGCCAAAGTTCATGCCAGCTACCACATCGGGGAACTGCGCAATCATCTCCAGCCACACCTTGCGCGTCTCAACGCTGACAGTGTCCAATGGCTCGCCAATAAAGTTCGAGATGGCGCTCATGACGCCACTGGCGGCGGAGTCAAGCTCCTGGGTAATGCGGCCATACTGCTGGCTCAACTTGTCGAATCCAACACCCAAGTCAAACTCGTGCTGCGCATTGAAGGGCGACTGTAACTTGAACGCTTCGGCGCCGGCGAGAACCGCCGCAGCAACGGCAATTGAAGGTCTCATCGTTGCTTGCTAGATAACCACTGGGTGGCAACGCGTTCGCTTTATATCGCCCTATTCTAATCACGTGATAAATTCCGTCTTCCGGTATATGGTCACGTGTCAAATGGTGCCCCGCGAGCGGCTGGCTCTGATACAGGCTTAGTGGCTTGATTGGGCGACAGTGCGTGCCGTGCCGCCCGTGCTGACGGGAGCGTGCATAGTAGCCGGCCCTTGCTGGCCCAACAGGGTACAAGCGCGGCCCAAAGCAGCCCCAGGTCATGTGAGGCGTCCGGAGATAGAGTGGCGTAGGCAGAGTAAAGGGTAGTAGGGTAAGATAGGGTAAGATAGCATACAAGTAGACACGCAGAGAAGAGAGAGGCAGAGAAGAGAGAGGCAGAGAGGCAGAGACGCAGAGAAGTCGACACGCAGAGTACAGACTAATGTAGCAAGCAAGTCAGGACAAACGGCGAGAGTACAAAGACACGAAGAGTCGGATACGGCGAGATCGTCAGGCTTGTGATAAGCCCATGATAGTCTGGAATGAAGACTTTGAAATCCTGGCTGGAAATGAGGGGAGCTAGAAGAGTAGAGAGGGAGCCAGAGCAGTAAAGGAGTAAAGGAAGGAAGGAAGGAAGGTCGTGAAGATGAGAGGCAAGAGGCAAGAGGGGGAATAGTGAGATTTTGCAGATAAGGCTTGACCCAGAACGCAGTACTAATTTTTTATCCGATATGACTCGAAACAGTACAGCCATGACTATCAACGAGGACCCCACCTACTACGAAAAGTACTACATATGCCGTAACAATCGGGGCGTATACTCGAACTTCCACATTACTGCTGAGTACGCTGGCTGTCCCGCAGAACCAGCGGTTCTTGCGACTGCACTTCGTAACATCCTCGTGAAGAACCCTGGATTGGCGTGCAACTACTTTCGGAAAGACGGTCCAGAGAACAGTGCCGAGCACGATGCACGCTTAAATGCATCGAACTTTGTCAAGCGGCCTGTAGACAAGATTGCGTTTAGTGACTTGGTAACGTACAAGACAATAAACCACCCTTTTGGGTTGGATGAGTTTCGCGACATCAATACGCGCTTCTTTCACATGGATGTTCAGAAACCACTTTGGGAGCTTGCTGTATACAATTACGGCGAGACGACGTACTTTGCGTACATTACCGACCACTCATTGGTGGACGGAAACGCCGGTCCCCATCTCCATCAGGATTTGCTAGATGAGATTGTACGTGTCCAAGAGAGTTTGAGACTGGAGGAGAAGGACGGTATGGTAAAAGATGGATTGGAGAAGGATGGATTGGAGAAGGACGGATTGGAGAAGGACGGATTGGAGAAGGATGGATTGGAGAAGGACGGATTGGAGAAGGACGGATTGGTGAAGGATGGATTGGAGAAGGACGGTTTATCGGAGGATGGTTTGGAGCTGGGGAAAACTTTGGAACTAGGAGAGGGAAAGGAGACTTCCGAAGGAGGTCCTGCGAGGCCCGACTATGTGAATGACGAGCTCGTATTTGATGCCGAGCGCGATGCAGATGTTATGTCACCGCTTGCTCCTACAATATTACAGCTGACAAATTTAGTACTGGCACCGTGGTGGTTCCTTCTTGGCGCACTAGTACGTTCCAAGATGCCCAGCTGGATTTTGTCGCGGTGGGACAGGTGGATGGATCCCAACTTTCCCAACCACGCCATTAACCCGCTTTTCCTGTATGATGTAGGAGCCGGAGCCAATACTGCTGACTTTGTTTACGTGAACTTGACGCCAGGCGAAGTCCTGCAGCTCTTGGGCGCGTTGCGGGCCAATCAACTTACCTTGACCCCGTACATCTCCATGGCGACGCTTAAGGCAATGCAAGAGTACGTTTTCTCGCACGTGTCCAAAATCCAGTACAGTGCGAGTATCTCCACTGTTGTGGACGGCCGCCGGTTTGCAGAGGAGCACAGGGACAGCTTGCGCTATAACTTTTGTGTTTCAAAGATTGACCAGCACGTTGGACCATTCTCCCAAAGCTTTTTGAAGCCCACCAAAATCATCTCCGATGGCATTCGCGAGGCTGCGTCTACTCCAAAAACGCTCAGACACATTACTGTGTTGGATCACTTGAACTTCTGGGACTACTTGAAAGGGGTGGAAGCCACTCCGCTCAAACGCGATACGCTTCAAGTGTCCAACCTTGGAATGCGTAAAATAGCTCTGGGACCCTACGAGGTTAAGAACCTCTGGTTCAACCAGGACGTTGGACTTGGCGGATACTGGGGTATCTCCTCCATAAGCACTAAGACAGGAGGGCTCAACATCGCGTTGGGCTATTTGAGCGCTTTTGGTGACATTGTTAATCCAAAAACAAAGGCACGGGCTGTGGACGAATTACAACTGAATCTCAAGAAGGTCATCTTGACTGCATTTAATGAGGAGGTTGATTGATTGCCGCAAGTTACTTTTAACAGAGCTCGTCTACAATTATTTTTTAACCCTACTCATAATTTTATGTAAAGATTCCATAAAATAAAAACGATCAAGAGCAGTGTTTATTAAAATTCCTCAAAAACTCTAGTAGACAGGTACAAATAGAATAATGCTATTTACTCTGCAAGCCTTGAATTGCATGACAAACAAGTCAATGGAAAAGTAAAACACATCATTCTAAAAGCCACCAGTCATGTGTCGAATGCGATCTACTTCTTCCTGTAGAGCCTTTAAATCGTCTAAGATGTTCGCTGTGCTATCGTTTGATGATGCACCGTTTCCGTAAATACCCCCCGAAGTCTGGGCAGCACCATACTGAGACCCCTGAGCTTGACCTTGGAACAGTGGTTGTACTTGACTTTGATATGTCTGAGCTTGGCCTTGATATGTCTGAGCTTGGCCTTGGTACTGTGCTTGTCCAAGGAAATGATTGTTTTGTGGTTGTTCCATAGAAACTTTAGGCGGCAATGCGGGCGCATTGTTCAGTGGAGAGGTAACACGTCTTCTGGAAGGGGGCGGAGGTGGTGGGACAGGCCTCGAAATGACGCTGGATGCGGCGTTTGATATGTAACCTGCATCAACAAGAGGATTCTCAGCTGGAGATGGCAGATCCAGCCAGCTAGGCCACGGAATATTTGACTCCTGGACATTCGTACTCTGGGATAACGCTTGTGGAAATGCTTGGGTGGGTGTAGACAGTGCTCTCGTTCTTCTTGTGTTAGGTACTGGCGGAGGAGGGAGTGGTCTATCGCGCAAGTTAACATCCCGACTTTGGTACCCACTATCGCTACTTACACGCGAATTCCGTAAAGTGTTAGACATTGTATTACCTGTCATCTGATTTGTGAACGATTGTAACGAAATCTTTGGGTTACCTCCTTGAATCGGATTAGTTGATGAGAATCGATCATTGGTTTCAAGCGTCGGGGCCTGTGGCAAAAACCTCTGAATCATATCGGCAGGGTCAGAGTTATTTCTCTCATTTAGACCCATACTGTTATAATATTCAGCCATTTGAGCTGGTCCAGTGGAGTTGGGTTTGAGTAGTTGCTCATTTTGTCCCATGCTATTATAGTACTCTGCCATTTGTGCCGGACCAGTCATATTAGGCTTTAATAACTGTGGTTCATCCAATGATCCAGATTGACTAAAGTACTCTGAGATCTGGGCGGGGCCAGTCATGTTAGGACGTAAAATCTCATTGAAATCGCTAGGCGATTCAGAAGATTCTGGACTTGGTGGCTTGATTTCCTCCTTTTGCTTTATTCTGCTCAATAACTGGTCCATAGGCAAGGAGTAGTCAATTGGTCCCGACTGCACAGGGTCCGTTTGGATGTGCAACGACTGCGAATAAGGCAACTGTTGCAGTTCCAGAGTTGTTGAGTTTTCACGCACACTCGTTACTACATTGTCGGTAAATTTGACCAGCTTCAACTTTTTAGACTTGCGCTTGGTGGGGGTCTCATCAGGACGCTGTCCCGTCAAAAGAAACTGAGTAAAACTGTCAATATCGAGTGGCTTTTTTGGATCCATTCCTGGCACAGAATCTGTGTCGGCCAGAGGAGTATCGCTCTCGAGGTCCTGGTCCTGCTCGTCACTATGCCGCTTCTTTGACAAAATTGATGGTGGAGTAGGAACAGGAGCACGGACTTTGATCAATTGGCGCCGCGGCTCTTGTCCTAACAATGTGTGGCTAATTAGCCTTAGCAAAGCAAAAAACTGTCCAATGTTTATCGACTGTAAGATCTTGTGAAAGATGCTGCGTATTTTGTTGATGGCGTCTCCAGATATCTTAAAGTTGTTTAGAAATACAAGAACGTCGTTCATGCACACCGTGCGGCTGTTTGTGCGAGCTAGTATATCGCTGTACCATCTCATGTACGTCTTGGACTCCAGAAGAGTTAAATCTTGTGCCGTCAAAGAAAGAGGAATACCCTCGCTATTGTCACTAGACATGGACACGTACGCCGTGCCACTGCCTAATACCCCGCCGCTCTCTCCAAAGTTCTCGACGCTCTGGTGCTGCATGCTCAGCAATGGCCCGTTAGGCGTACCAACAGCCAAGTGATCCACAGACTTATTCCTAAAGTAGTTCAGCAGTTGTGGCTGTGCGTGGTGTGGACCTGGAACCTGTCCGGGCCAGGCCAAGTCGACGTTTTCGTTTCTGCTAGCATTGCCATTTCCGCCCGTTTCTAAACCGTCTCCTCCGTAAACGTTTTCTCTTCCCGAAGTTGCCGACGGGGACACAGCCAGTGATTGCGTCAAATAGTTATCGTTCAACCAATCTATTCCAGATCCATTCATCCCAGACCCATTCATTCCAGACCCATTCATGCCCTATACATTTGTCCCCAAACAAAAAACGATGATTCAAGTCAGAAAGATGCCTCTCACGTCCCAAGGCGTAACGCAGCGACAGACACTAAGGGGATCAAGGAAATACAGGCGTCCACGAGGCTCAATAGCTAAGAACTAATGGTTGTTGCTAACTTTTAGCGCTGAAAAAGCCCATTTTCAACCCTTGAGAAACGGTCAAAACATGAACTTCACGTTAAAAGTTCGAAAGACCAAGTCGGGGTCAATTCCGGCGAGGAAGACGATTGCAAACCGCTTGGAGAATAGCGACGCCGGCTCAGACCTGGAAGAGGCGAGTTTCTTGCTGGTTGTCGCCGCTAAGACGGCCAAAGTAAGGCACATTGTGGCTCAGGACGAGGGTGCAGGCGAGTGGCAGCTACCGGAGCCCGAACCAACGAGTAAACCGCCCCCCAGCGGGCTGAAGTACTTGCTGCAGATACTTGAGACGAGCAAGCGGCGCAAAATGGAGCGCGAAGCTGCCGTGCAAGAAGCTATAGACAATAGAGCCCAGCAAAGCGGAGCCATCGTGTTTGAAAGTGACGCGTACAAGGCTACAAAAGCACATAAAGAGATCAATTGGAAGGAAGTGGGTGAGAATGACGACGTGCTTGGTGAAAGTGATACGTATAGTGTGGCAAATAGGCTGATGTTTTACTCGAAAATACTACGTGCTAAACAAGGCGACGTAGAGGGACGAGAAAAGGGTGAATTAATAGACAAGAGTACGTTAATGAGTGAATTGGTAGAGGGTAAATTAGAAAAGGGTTCATTAAACGAGGGTATATCAGACAGGAATGTATTAGACAAGGGCAAATTGATAGGGGGGAAGAGATTATCAGGCGAGGGAAGGAGATTATCAGACAAGGATAAATTAATAGAGGAGAGGAGATCACCAGGAGAGGGAAGGTCGGATGAGAGAAGTCCTCCAAAGAATAAACTAGAGAACAGTAAAAGTGATGGTACAGGCAAAAATGCCAAATACGTTTATCAAGCTGAACAAAGCCAAGTCCATTCTCAATTTCAGAGCCAAGAGGAATTGAAAGGCCTTGTTCGGCAACTTCTTGTAAGCAAGTTGACAGAGGACGATTTACAAGAATATCGAGAGCGCTACATGGAGCGGCGAGCCACAAAATGATTATACTCTGTTTGATCCAGTATTGATAATTTGGCTAAAGATTTTGAATTTTGCCTACATCGTTATAAAAGTATTAATAATTCATCACAAGTCAAGTTTGCAGACAACGCTGCTACTCCTTCATGGCTTCCTGAAGCGCAACAGTCTCGGCAATTTGCTGGTTGCTATTTATTCCCTGAGGAACCCGTGCACCTTCTTTGGCCCAGTTGCTATCGTCCTCAAAGTCTGCCAGCGTGGGGAAGCGCTCTTTGCCCTCAGGGACGTTCAGAGAGGCCAAGCGTTCTACTTCCTGTGCAGACGGCATGAAAATGACTCTCGTGCCTGGCGCGCGAGCCATGTTTTGGAGCGCATCCAAGTACCTGATTTGCATGGCTGGCTTGGACGCCAAAATGTCTGCAGCCTTTCTCATCAATTTTGCACTTTCAACCTCGGCTTTTGCGTTGATGATCTTACCCTCACCAATACGCTTGGCCTCGGCCGCCATAGAAAGTGAAGCCTGCACCTTGTCAGGCAAGGACATATCCTTTACAAGGATCGACTCGATATTGACACCCCAGTCGAAAGCGGTCTTGGCAATTATGTGCTCAATCAGCTCAGCAATCTCCTCGCGCTTCTCCACAACATCCTGCAAGACACGACAACCAATGACGTCACGGAGTGTGGTTTGGGTACGCTCCATTATGGCTTCGTGGATATTGGAAATCGAGTAAATTGCCTTTTGCGGATCAATGATGTTATAGTACACCACAGAGGTGATGATCACACCCACATTATCGCGAGTGAAGCAGTTTTGGGCAGGAATCTCGCGGATATTCACCTTGACGCTCACACGAGTCAACTTCTCCAGCCACGTATTGATGTACAGCAAACCAGGCTCCACCGTCTTACTAAGCGCACCGAAAGTCTGCACCAAGCCCACCTCACCCTGCTCAACCACCTTGTAAGGATTCTCGCAGCAGAAACAACAGATACCGCAGGTTCCAAACATTGATCCTAATCCAGCGATAAAAGATTGGTACGAGTTTGGCTCTGGGATGGGGTACGTCCGAGCAAAGTTCTTCAAAACCATCTCGGGCTTGATGCCCGGCTCCTTTTTGATCACAGCCAGTGTAATCAGAGTATTATCCATCTTGTGCTTGGAAACGTGCATCAGCCGTTTCGATCCTTTTTATAGTAGAGATACACCAGCAACCGTAATTCAAAATGTCACGTTTATACCGGAACTCCTGTGTTCCTGCGGATGTCTGTCCGCAAAATCTCTAAATGACCGAGACCGGTCACGCACCGTGAAAGGGGCTTGGTAGGCAGCCTTTTGCTGCAAAGTTACTTGTGCGGGATAAGATATGGAGGCGGGGGATAGGGACGGTCAGCTCGATTGCAAGGCGTAGACGGTACGCGTCACTTTGATGCGTGGCGCTTAGGCTGCGGGGCAAGACCTTGGAGGTAGTTTTTCGTTCCTTGGATGAGCCAGCGTAATCTTTCATCCAGAGCCATGCGATCTTTAGTAAGAGCCATGCGATCTTTAGTAAGAGCCAGCCGACCTTTGACTGCCTGACGCAATACCCCCTTACTTGCCCTGATTAGTAGTATTGTATTCTTGACTTATCTGCAGAATTGTGCCAATGGAGACGGTTCTTCCTATCAATTACCCGGATGGACATGCCTGCAAGTTGAAGCGGACCGGATATTCAATTCCGGGCTTCCTTCCGGGCTTCCTTTTACAATGTACGAATGACGATGATGACTATTACTATAAACTTTTGCTACGCAGTGTAAGTACTATAGATCTCAGAATCAATGACGTCATTGCTTGTTGAGGATCTGGTCCGCCCAGTTTGGTAAGATAAACGAGGCCTCGTGGATCCTGCTGTTGTAGTACTTGAGGTTTTTGGCCTCATACTCTGGCGTCCATGGTGCGCGCAATGGCTTGGCGACGTTGGCCTCCTTGTCCTTTGAACAAACCATGAATCCGATCGATCCACTGGGGTAGGTGGGGATCATAGTGTAGGCGTACTCCACAACGGGGAAGATCTGCTTGCAGTCCTGCTTGAGCTTGGAGATGATAGGCATGTGCAAGTAGAGGTTCTCAGCCTGCGTGGTGATGACACCCTTGCTGGTCAAGGCGTTGTTGAGCAACTCAAAGTAGGGCTTCTGGAAGAGCAGCTCAGCGGGTCCCTCGGGGTCCAGCGAGTCAGTCACGATAACGTCAAACTGGTTCTGGTATTCGGCCAAGAACTTGAATCCGTCACCAATGTGGATTTTGACGCGGGGGTCGTTGTACAGCTTGGCCATCTCAGGCAAGTACTTCTTGGACACCTCAATAACGGTGGCATCGATGTCGCACAACCACGCCTCTTCAATAGAGTCGTGCTTCAAAATCTCTCTCAAGACACCGCCATCGCCGCCGCCAATAACAAGCGCACGCTTGGGATTGGGGTGCGAGTTCAACGCCAAGTGCGCGATCATCTCCTGGTAGGCAAACTCGTCGCGCTCAGTAACCTGGATACAGTTGTCCAAGACCAATACGTTGCCGTAGTCGGTGGACTTGAACACCAAAACGTCCTGGTACTTGCTCTGCTCCACGTGCAAGACCTTCTCCACCTTCAACGACATAGCCTGGCCAGGCCACATAGTGTCGGAAACCTCGGCAAACCAGCCGTCCTTGATCGAGGGGTGCGTCAATGCTTCACTGCTCATCTTGTAGTACAAATTATGAATCAACAGTTTTCTGGGGATCTATAACCCGAAAATTTTCAATTACGGTCCTGCATGTGACTGGCCCCGTATATATACACGTGCAAGTATACAGAGAGTACTATCTAAAAGTGAAACTCCTCGCTAGGTTCGTGCATAACCGTGTACTCGGGAACACTATCCAGCAGTGAGATCTCGCTATGTGGGTATGGGGGACTGACAACCATGACTGTTTGTTTCTGCTCCTTGTTGTTGAAGCTGAAGTCGGAGCCAGTGGTGTCGCTAAATGACGATTGAGCAGTGACAAGACTAACCGCACTGCGGTGATGATTGTCGGGGGTGACAAAGTTGCGTATAGCAAGTGGTAGTATGTCAGGCCGATAGAAACGCAAGTCGACTCTCCCGATGATGTAAAGAAGATGAATGATAATTTCCAACCCACCCCAGGTCACGTACATGACGATGGAGTTGCAGAGGGGGGACTTCCTCCATGTGGGAAAACTCTCCATCACGACAACACAGCGGAACAAGGCGCCAACAAAGATGAAGATTGTGGTAACAAAAATGAGTCCCAATGAGTTGTTGTGCAGTAAGTCTCCTCTCTGGTTTGATAATCCCTCAACCATGTTGTGGTGGTGGTTGGTGGCGGCAATAACACGGATGGCATGGCGATGATTTTGGTTACGCTTCATAAATGTCGTCTCCGCGGCCTTTGCAGCACCCTTTTTGACAAAGTAGAAGACCCCAAAGCTCTCGATCCACCATGGCTGGTATGTATAGAGACGCTCATCCTTCTTGGTCGGGGCCCAGTATGACAAGCCAATCAATGCCGCAGCCGTGAAAGAATAGACTATAATCAACACAGCCAGGAACATGAGAGTCTTTTGATAGTCGCGAGTAGCCTTGACCGAAAGAAAGTAAATGTATGGGATAAATGATGCCAAAACGGTGATGGCAACCATGATGAGAACAAACCCATAAAGCAGAAACATGATACCCCAAAAGAGCTTGCGCGAGCCACCAACAGGATGGCGCCAGGTGAATAAGCGTTGGGCTAAAATTAAGTTGAAGGACACAAGCACAATCGATGGTACAATCAAGAACACCTCACTGGCTAACCCCAAACCAATATTGGGAAGGTCATTAGCCCAAATGGCTCTTATGATGAAGCCTGCCATACGGCCCCAGCACGTTACTGCCCATATCAACGACAAGTAAAAGTAGTGTCCACGTGTGAAGTTGATTATAAATATGGCCAAGTGAAACAAGCTGAGTATGCCAAAGATCACTGAGAGAATAATGCATGGGCTTACATCGCTTGGAGAAGGGTACCCCCCGTACAACTGGGTTTGAATGCTCATCACATATTGGATGACTTCCATTGGATAATCGGTCCCAATAAGTGACCCAACAAACTTAACTAGTTGTAATACCCCAGAACTGGGGTCTTGTACGTTATTGATTGCCATTATCATGCCCAAGATCCCAGTCATGGTCGACTTTGGAGCCACAATCTCGACAGGTGGGTAAAGCACCACTCCATCCATCGTGCTCTGCTATTTCCCTGATTGCCCCCTGTGAGATATGTCAAGGATATTTAAGGCCGACGCAAACACAGGGTGCTTTCTAACCATGTGTGCGCTATTGTCGCTGTCTTATTGTGCAAAGTACTAAAGCAGACCCTAGGCAGATCGCAAATCGCCTCAGATCACATATGCCGGATGCGAGTAGCAAGTATGCAGCCTCAAAGTCACCCCGTGCTCGTAGTACTATTACTAGGGTTAGAAAAAGGTTTCCGAAAACGCTGCTAACCGGAACCAGTACAATAGACGACACTAAGCCGTCTGACAACTTGATGGACATTGCTTATACCGCGCTAGGCCTGGGGTTGTTCTCCGAGTATTTTCTACATGATGGAATTGCGCTCAGGCCACTTTTTTGACAAGTCCGAGTCGATACGAGTGCTGGCGATCGAAAAGCGGGAGGGGTAACATTCTAGACGGTTCCGAATTTGATATTTCCGCTTTTTTGCTTTGTCTCTGTGCCTTACTGAAAATGTAAAAGAACACTTGCTCTGCTTGGAACAAAGGAGGGGTACCGAGGTGCAGATTGCGGATTACCCTTTTCATCGACCTACAACAACTTCAATAGTTAACAGGGATGAGGCAGCATATGAATTTGCCCCAGACCAGGGCTAGCCGAAGTTTGGACGCCTGGACGTAAAGTAGATAAGAGTATCAGGGCTCGCCAAAAAACTGTCAAGTTGCGTGGAGGTAACCTTTAACCGAGGTCTAAATACTTTGGACCCTGGCCTGCTCAGGGGAGTTTGGGGGCTGGCGCTTAAATGCGTATGTGCCCCGAGGGTTTTTAAAGGCGTTCTGTTTATCCACGGGTAGTCTGCGTTAGGCAAACCGTTAATCTGACATTGGCCGTTATTTAAGCCACCTGATGTTGAAGCAGCATTACGGTTTTTTTATACTATTGAGGGCAGCGTTATGATCTTTAGCCACATGTGGTTGATGGTTGTAGACAGGAATACGGTACTGGCACTTATTGCGTCCATACAGAAGATAAATGTTTGCAATATAGTAATGGCTCTATTTTAGTAGAGATAGCCGGGATGTTTCTGTCCTTGGCGTCAGGCGTATGTGAGCGAAATACAGCAGTTGCATCGAGACTGGACGATGCGATTCAGCTAGCAGCGTTTTGAGGCCTGAAAGCAACGTACTCGAGGCGGTATGACATTCAGAAATGAGCCTCCTGACTCGAGAGATAAAAAGCAAAGACATAAATAGTATTTCCTTATCATAGGGAACTCCTGCAATGGTTTCTTGTCCATTTAACAAGGTGAAGATCCAAGGAAAGCTAGAGGTATGATACAGTATGGTACAGAGGAGAGCAAAAGTCACCTAAAAGTTGAACTCTGAGATATTGTCAGACAGGTAGCGGGGCTTCTCGATGGGATAAGGAGGCACGCCGTCGTTTCCACTGATAACACTAGGCCCACTGAAAAAGGTTTCGTTACTGCTGTCGTCCCTGTCGTCCTTAAAGTTCCACAGGCTAGAAGATACTGGGCTGTTTGGCAAGCCATCCTTCAGATTAAAGATGGATGACCCTTCTCCTACTTCAGATTCGGGGTATGATTGGTCCGCAGTGATGATGTTACGGACAGCCTGAGGCAAGATGTCAGGACGGTAGAAACGCAAATCAAGTCTTCCGACAATGTATAGGAGGTTGATGATGATTTCCAACGCACCCCAACAAATGTACATGGCGATTGGGCGGGCCACAAGTGTATGTTTCCAGATTGCAGCATGTTCAGCCACGACGAAGACGCGGCACATGGCGCCAATAAAGATGAAAACGGTAGAGACAAAAATGATTCCCAAGGAGTAGTTGTGCAGTAAGTCTCCTCTCTGGTTTGATAATCCCTCAACCATGTTGTGGTGGTGGTTGGTGGCGGCAATAACACGGATGGCATGGCGGTGATTGTGGTCGCGCTTCATAAATGTCTCCTCAGCGGCCTTTGCAGCACCCTTTTTGACAAAGTAGAAGACCCCAAAGCTCTCGATCCACCATGGCTGGTAGGTATAGAGACGCTCATCCTTCTTGGTCGGGGCCCAGTATGACAAGCCAATCAATGCCGCTGACGTGAGAGAATAGACCAAGATCAACACAGCCAGGAACAAGACAGTCTTCTGGTAGTTGCGGAAGGCCTTGGGCGAAAGGAAGTAGATGTATGGGATAAATGATGCCAAAACGGTGATGGCAACCATGATGAGAACAAACCCATAAAGCAGAAACATGAAACCCCAAAAGAGTTTGCGCGAACCACCAACAGGATGGCGCCAGGTGAACAAACGCTGGGCCAAGATTAAGTTGAAGGATACGATCAGGATAGAGGGAACCACCATGAAGAGCAGACTTGCTAGAGCATCTCCCACTCTCGTCTGATCCAATGACCAGGTGGCGCGAAGCCCAAAACCAGCAACACGCCCGACGCAGGTGAGGCCCCACATACAAGAAATCCAGAAGTGATGACCACGCGACCAGTTGATCACAAATATAAGAAAGTGGACAGCAGCTAAAGCACCAAAGAGTGCGACAAACACCAACAGGGGAGCATAATCGCTCAACTTTGGGTTGTTTCCAAATAACTCAATCTGAAGGGACACGATGTAGTTCACGATGGAAAGGGGAGGTTTACCCATGAGGTTGTTGGCAATCTTCACTACCTGTTGGACCCCAGTACCCGGGTCAGGCCGATTATTAATGGCAATCACCAAATTAACGAGTCCAGCCGCCAAAGAGGTGTTATTGGGGATTTCAACATCCAGGATCACTCCCAAGTATTCATAGTTCTCCAGCATTATGGCGCTATTACACCCTTACGACTTGTCGTCGACAGTTTTCTTGACTAAAGATTTATCTAGGTAGCAAGAAAGATATTGAGGCATCAAACTTTTGATTCAAAACTATCAGATGCAAAATTCTCTCCCCCAAAAAAGGAAATTTTTGACAAACTAAAAGAGACTTATGTCCGCACTTTCCAGCACATGCATTCTAACCTTTGCTTTGGGTTTCATGACATAGGAGTATGGAACATATAGAGACCTATCTATGCTGAACCCTATATAGAGCAAGAGATTGATCATACACTCCCACAACACCGAAAGGCTTATCAGAGAAAAAGCAGCATAAAAGTCACGACTGAAGGTGCGCCGCCAGTCTTGGGGTTGATGTGTACAATGCTCTGTCATGACCTAAACTGTTGTATCTCCGGCAGTAGTGAGAGTGGATGCATTATTTTGTTATGCACATGGCCTAAAACGGGAAAATCCAGTTTTCGGCTATTTCCATAAAGGGGTAGCGAGCAAGAGACAAAAAATATTTCACTCGATATGTAGCGCCGTTTAACATTGTGATAATAGTCGAGAAAGTGACAGGTATGCGGTGACGCAAGCCGTATATGGCCAAGAGGTTAGGGTAGAGGGTATATGCTAAGAGCGTAATCCCACGTCTTGCCTATAGGACTGAAGCGTGTTATGGTTGTGTATGTAGGGGTCTTGTATTTTCTGTCGGGAAGAAATTTTTTCTAAATGTAGGGGAGTAATTTTGTACCAAATTAGAGGGTTTAGATGAGAACCAAAAATTGAGGACAGTTGAGAGAAACCTGGCCAAAACAGGCAAGGCTAACCAAGTAATATCCCCAAACGAATACTTTACCTACTCAGTTCAAGCGTACATAGTATATTAGGCACTAAAACTATAGAATGACCAAAAGTCTATTAAGGAATAAATTAAGATATACTGCGCTTCCCTTTACCATACCCAGGCAGAGCAAAAATGGAACGATTACAATACATTTGGACTGCGACTTAAAAAATCAAGTACAAAACGCACACCATGCTCGGCCCTGAGATGAAACCAAACCAGCAGATGACATTTCCCAAGATTTTTTTATCGCGGAGAAAGCGCGAGCGACTGGCCATGATAAGGGGCAATTGCGACAACTGCAAGAGTAACAAGTAGCCGCGCAACTTTTCGAAGATTACGTACATGACGATTTCGTGCACGACACTCAGGATAAAAAAGGTCACGAGTCCAGCTTGCATCTTATTCATTTTGAAGGCACTAATCAGAGAATGGTACACGTGGCGAAGCAAGAACTTGTGCACCGGGCGATTCCAGATACGACTAAACTCCATCCAATCTGTGCACGACCACCAAGCTCCGTAAAAGTCGCGATCGGCAAAACGTGTCAACTCGGCAATGGAGTTTAGGATAGCGTCCCAGATCAAAAAGAATGTGAACAAGTACTCCATCAAGAATGGAAGAGTCATATCCAAAAGCACGAGAAGGTATGGTAAAATCCGTTCCCGCGACGGTAACTTGCGCACCTCGGCACACTCTAGGACTAAGGGATAGATCCAGTTTTGCGCCACCCAAATCATCAAAAAGATGGTTCCAAAAGTGCCAAGCACTTTTTCCGCCACGTAGCTCCACCGCACGCGCTTGGTACGTGGGAAGTGGAGCGTGTAAACCACTGTGGGGTACATGGAGTAGGCGAAAAAGTTGCTTAAGGTGATATTGTCGGGAAAGTGCACCACCGATTCGTCGTTCAGGTGGCTGTGCGGCACACTCGTTGTGTACGACTGGTAGGCCAATTCGAACTCGCTGAACTCGACAGTGTCGACGAGGGAGGTGCGGACTGCCTCCGCCTCGTACCCCTCTGGCACCTGGACCAGACCAGAGTCCATTTTTTCCAAGTACATGTAGGCGAAGTCGCGCTCAATCAAGACTCGCCACAAGTAGCCGTTGTAGAAGGCGTACGAGTGCATCTTCATGACAAAAACCAAGCTGTGCAATACCAAAAACACCTTGGCGATCCACTGAAAGTTCATTACGCGGTCGCCAGCAAACACAATCCAAAAGACAAAAAAGGCTGACAGGTACAATGACTGGAGTTTCCAACCCCAGGTCAGCCAGCGCACGTAATTGTTCTTGACCAAGATGTGTAAAAAGTACAGAAAGTAGGTACCGAGGTACATTGCCAAGTCGGTGAGACCAACCTTGACGACGTCCTGGCGCAAAATCTGCACAACCTGCCAGTTCCACACCAGCATGTCTGGAGACTCGACATAGTGGCGCACAACATTGCGTACCACCAAGAAGGCGGTCCCAAGCCAAAAGAGCACGTATATGCCAAACGCATCGGACTTTTTGAACGACTCCAGGTCAAAGATGGTGCTGCTGTGGTTGTACGTGACGTCTCCAAATCGCGACAGGAACTTGGCCAGCGCCAGGGCCAGCGCCAGGGCCAGTGCGCCCTCGCGGATCGAATCCCGGTGCTTCCGCGACCCTGGCCGCGTAGTCTTGTTTTTTGCAACCTCGCGGTAAAAGGTGGACACCTTCGCGGGGTTGGAGAAGACCAATTGGTCCAACGCGAGGGAGACGCTCAGAGAGCGGCGCGGCGTCCGCCGCCGCACTGGCGTGGTGGCGCTCTCGCCCACGGAACCGTCGGTCAAGTCCGCACGACTCTCCGCCTCGCTGCCCAGCGCGCTAGCGAGATCCGCGCGATCGTGTGTGGGGGCCCCGTATTCATTGTCTAACTCTAAGGAGGCGAGCGCCTTGCCCCGGTGTGTTATCGCCGATAGCTGCTTCGCGGTGCTCGACATGGCGTGGGTGGCTGCAATGTCCACGTTAGCCGCTGAAGTCCGGAATTGCTTTGGTAGGCGCACGACACGATAAAGGGAGGGGCGGAGGGGGAGAAGAACTCAGAGAAGAAGAACTCAGAGAAGAAGAACTCAGAGAAGAAGAACTGAGAGTAGAAGAGAACAACTGAGAGAACAAAGAGGAGAGAAGAACTGAGAGAGACAAATATAATGACATGAGAGAAGATAGGTGACAGGCTACAGGCGACAGGCGACAGGAGGATAGACGACAGTTTATTGTAGTAAAAGAGGTCCTGTATATAATGAGAAGTAGACAGAGAGGGGGAAAGAGGAGTAGAGAGCGAGAGGAGTAGAGAGCGAGAGGAGTAGAGAGCGAGAGGGAGAGACTACTACACATGCTTAGCGTGAGAGAATATTCTCAATGTGTCACCAGTTCGCTAATGACCAAATCCCAAGAAGGGTCGTGGTCACTGCGTGTCAAACATCTCACACTTCACCCATCTAGCAGCAGTCTCACGCCTGTCTCACGGTTGAGAAAGTGGTGCCACGTAACACATGAGAAAGTGGTGCCATGTAACACGTGAAAGTATAATGGGGAGCTTCGAATGACCAACGCCCGAGTCTTGGTATTGGCACGAGTCTTGGTACTTTGATGTGGTTTGATACTTTTATGGAGCTTGGTATTGCCATGCGTTTTACTTTTATGAGGCTTTCTATGGGCGTGTGTCTTGTTATTGCGTCAAGTCTTGGTATTCTGTGAGTCTGGTTATTACTTATTCCGCGAGTGTTGGTGCTTCCATGACGCTAGGCATTGGTCCAAGTCTCCTGATCGCTTCTTGGTGGTGAATGTGGCGAGCATGCCGAGAATATGTAAAGCAACAGCATGGTATGATACATAAAGGTCTCCATTTCCCATTCTGAGGTGACTACAACAGCATCATGAGGTTTTCAATCGTATCACTCTACGTGCTTGCTTTTGCTTTGGGAGTCAAATCTGCACCATGCGGAGATGAGACAAGCAGTTGTGAATGTTCTGGTCGAGCAGGAAAAGCAAACAAGTGCGAGCTTTACTTTGTGGAGGAAGCGGAGAAAGAACAAATTAATGGAAGTCCAAACGTGGCAACCCCCGTCTCCTTAGAAGAGATGCGTTCCTCCGGCGAGCGCCAAAAAAAACTTGAACGGATGATTAAGGGGTTATGCGAACACCACAATATCTCTGTTATCTCCTACGCAATAAACAAAGAAGCTGTGCTTGGGCCTGCATTAGAAACAGGATTGCTAAATAAACTAAGAGATCCCTCCTATCTACCACTATTCGTGGAGGCAATTAAACGGCATTCGGTTTTTAAACAATTACTCCTTGATATAACCTATCTTGATTATCTTTTGTTTTTAGATCTTGCCAAAGAGGCATATCCTGGCTTCGGTGCCAGCGTTGATAAAAGAATCACAGTAAACATCAAGGTATTAAAAGAGAACTTTGAGAAAAGTGATATCTATAGACTCGGCGATATGTACACAACAAGTCAAGAATACGAAGATCCAGATTTAATCACGGATGCCGAGAAGGAATCGGCCAAGGAAAGAGAGAGAGAGAGATCTGAAAAGTGGACAAATACTTCAAGTGGCACCCAGTTCTCTGCGATGGAGTTGAATTTCAAAAAAGATGATAAATTGATTGAAGACTTTATAGAGACGCTCTTGAACGGACGCTCTAACCGCGAACTTGCCCTTCAGTTGGTTCACGATGCTGTTGACAGCAAGCGTATCTCATTTGAACATCTCAGTAGTATATTAACTATCAGAGGAAGCTCGACTTTGTCCTTTTTAAAAGTGGTTGTGGCCAGACCAGACTTGGAAGAATTATGTGTTAAAGTCATTGCAAGAGCGAGCAGACTTCTCGATCCCAAAAGATATGCCGAGTTGGAGCTGAAGTACCAAGATAACACTGTGGAGAACAACGGCAGCGAGTAGGTTGGGAAAGGTAGTTTTCGGTGTGTAGAATATATATTTTTAAGTCGTAAGGTATGAGAGAAATTAGACAAGAGACCGGCGCATAAAGGCAGTGTTGAGATAGGGTACCTTATTTACCAAGATTCTTACCGTAGAAACGTCTCAAGCTTTCAACTACAGTGTAAAGTTTTGTTTCAAGTTCGCTAATAACCAAATCTTAATAGGGTCGTGGTCATTGTACGACCAATACACACTCTGCATCCATCCGGCAAAATATCATACACCTGTCACAGATAAAGGTGTAGTAGCACGTAACACACGAGAAAGTATATTGGAGATCTGCTCCACCCAGATCACACTAGGAGAGCAGCTGAAATATTATTACAAAAAGAGAATTCGAGCAAAAGCTATAGACATAGTTTGTAAAACAATCACAGTTACAGTTCCATACTAACATTATTTAAAGGACAGAACTGTGCATAACAAGAAATTGCAGTCCTCGCTGATGGAGTAAAGTGCAGAAAAATGGGACCGACAGTTGTGAATGGGATACTCGCGCAGAATTGAAGGATGTCGTATTACTAATTATCTTCTTGCGTTGCAGCTTCTGATGATTAATTTTCTATATTCATTGAGGCGGTATGGTGCTTCGTTTAACCTGATTCTACGCGTGAGTCTTGGTATTGATACGAGTCTTGGTACTTTGATATGATTTGATACTTTCAAGGAGCTTGGTATTGCCATGCGTCTTACTTTTATGAGGCTTTCTAGTGGCGCGTGTCTTGTTATTGCGTCAAGTCTCGGCATTCCGTGAGTCTTGGTACTTCCATGGCGCTAGGCGTTGCTCCAAGTCTCCTGATCGCTTCTTGGTGTTGAATGTGGCGAAGCATGCCAAGAATATGTACAGGAAACAGCATGATACGATATATAGAGAGCTTCATTTCCCATTCTAAGGTGACTAAAACAGCATCATGAGGGTTTCAATCGTATCACTCTACGCGCTTGCTTTTGCTTTGGGAGTCAAATCTGCACCATGTGGGGATGTGGGAAACAGTTGTGAATGTTCTGGTCGAGCAGGGGAAGCAAGAAAGTGCGAGCTTTACTTTGTGGAGGAAGCGGAGAAAGAACAAATTAATGGAAGTCCAAACGTGGCAAACCCCGTCTTCTTAGAAGAGATGCACTCCTCCGCCGAGTACCAAAAAACGCTTGAACTGGTTATTAAGGGGTTATGCGAACACCACGATATCTCTGTTATCTCCTACGCAATAAACCAAAATTATGAGCTTGCACCTGCATTAGAAACAGGATTGCTAAATAAACTAAGAGATCCCTCCTATCTACCACTAATCGTGGAGGCAATTAATCTGCATCCAGTCTTTAAACAATTACTCCTTGATACAGCCTATCATGCATACTTTGTATTTTTAGATCTTGCCAAAGAGGCATATCCTGGCTTCGGTGAGATAGTTGTTAAAAGAATCACTGACAACATCAAGGTACTGAAGGAGAACCCTGGGAAAGGCTATGGTTATGAGCCCTTGGTGATAAACAGAGCAAATCGATTATACGAAGATCCAGATTTAATGACGGATGCCGAGAAGGAATCGGTCAAGGAACGAGAGAGAAAGAGATCTGAAAAGTGGACAAAGACTTCAAGTGGGACCCAGTTCTCTGAGATGGAGTTGAGTTTAAAAATAGATGAAACATTGATTGAAGACTTTATGGACATCCTCTTGCAGGGACTCGATAACCGCGAACTTGCCCTTCAGGTGGTTTACGATGCTGTTGACAGCGAGCTTATCTCATTTGACCATCTCCATAATATATTAGCTAGTAGAGAAAGCTCGGCTTTAACCTTTCTTCAGGCGGTTGTGGCCAGATCAGAGTTGAAAGAGTTATGTGTTCAAGTCATTGCAAGAGCAACTGGATATAATGAACCCAAAAGATATGACGAGTTGTGGTGGAAGGGCCAAGAAAAAGTTGAGGGGAATAGCGACAGCATCTAGAATGGGAAAGGTAGTTTTCTGTGTTTAGAAGATGTATTTTTAACTCATCAGACATGAGAGAAATTAGACAGGAGAAGGAGGATTAAGAGCAGTCTTACAGGCGGGGTGCCAATTTCGGTAAGATTCTTACTGTAGACGTCTCAAGCCTTCAAGTGCAGTGTAATTATTTGTCACCAGTTGGCTAATCACCAAATTCCAATAAGGGTTGTGGCCACTGCACGACCAGTACCCACATTTCCTCCTAGCAAAGGTATCTTACACCTCACAGATAAAAGTGTAGCGCCACGAACACATTCAAAAGTATATGGAGGATCTGCTCCACCCAGATCTCACTAGGAGAGAAGCTGGAATAGTACTAGAAAAATAGTATATTCGAGCTACATACATGTTAAACAGGAACAATTACAGGTCTAGACTAACATTATTCAAGTGACAGAGCTGTGAATAATGAGAAATTGCAGTCCTCGCTGATGGACTATAGTGTAGGAAAGTAGGGCCGACAGCTGTAAGTGGGATACCAGCGCAGAACCAAAGAAGGACGAATTACTAATTAGCATCTTGCGGTGCAGATTCTGATGAATCAGTTTCCTATATTTCTTGAGGCGGTATGGTGCTTCGAATGACCTACGCGAGGCTTGGTATTGACACGAGGCTTGGTACTTTGATATTGTTTGAAACTTTTATGAAGCCTGGTGTTGGTACCAGTCTTACTTTTATGAGGCTTTCTATGGGCGTGTGTCTTGGTATTGCCTCAAGTCTCGGTACTCTGTGAGTCTGGTTATTACTTATTCCGTGAGTGTTGGTGCTTCCATGACGCTAAGCATCGCCCCAAGTACCCTGATTGCTCCTTGGTGAAAAACTGACCAGGCATGCCGGAAACACGTACAAGCAACCTCATGGTATCGTATATAAAGGTCTTCATTTCTCATTCTAAGATGACTACGACAGCATCATGAGGTTTTCAATCGTATCACTCTACGCGCTTGCTTTTGCTTTGGGAGTCAAATCTGCACCATGTGGGGATGTGGAAAACAGTTGTGAATGTCCTGGTTCAGCAGGGGAAGCAAGCAAGTGTGAGCTTGACATTGTCGATGACACAGTCAACAAGGAACAAAATATTGGAAGCGCAAACGTGGCAAACCCTGTCTCCTTAGTAGAGGCGGGTTCCCTCGGTGAGCGCTCAGACAGGCTTAATCCGGTTTTTGAGAGGATGTACCAAACCAAAAATTTAGGGCTTATCTCGATCAAAATCAATCAGGATGAGGTGCTTGGGGGTGCATTGAGAACAGCCGTGCTAGACAAAGTAAAAGATTCCTCCATTCTACCACTATTTGTGGAAGCTACTAGGAAGCATTTCGTCTTTAAGCAAGTACTCCTTCGTGTTACCAATTTTGCTTACCGCGAATTTCTAGATCTTGCGGAGAAGTCATATTCTGGATTTAGTGCCAGCGTTGACGATAGAATCTCTAAAAATATCAAGGTATCGAAGAACTCTACGAAAAATGACAATCACATTCCAGTGAACTTCTTCACATCGTTGCAAATATCTGACGATCCAGATTTAATCATGGATGATGAGATGGAAATGGCTAAGGAACAAGAGAGACTTGAAGATTCCATGTGGAAAAACAATGTATATGAGACCAAGTTCTGTGACATAGACCCGAACTTGGAAACAGATGGATTGGTCAAAGAATTTATAAACTTGCTCTTGGTGGAACCCATTCACCAAAAACTTGCCGTTCATTTGGTTCACGATGCTGTCCTGAGCAAGAGTATCACAGATAGAGATCTCGTTCTTCTGTTAGCTAGCTCACCTGCCTCAACTTCATCCTTCCTTAAAGCGGTTGTGGCCAGACCAGACTTGGAAGAGTTATGTGTCAAAGTCGTTGCAAGAGCGACTAGAGATCATGATAGCCACAGGTATGCCATGTTAATGATTAATAGCTAAGACAACGTTGAAGAGAACATCGGTAGCGACTAGGAGGATAGAAGTTAGTTTTCGGTGAGGGTATATAGTTTTTAGTAATTGCAAGAAATGAGAAAAATTATACAGGACAAGGTGGATTAAGAGCAGTGGTACAGGGGGGTACCTTATTCACCAAGATTCTTATTGCAGGAGACTCAAGCCTTCAACTGCAGTGTAATTATTTGCCACCAGTCGCTAATATCCAAATCTGAATAGGGTCGTGGTCATGGCACGACCAATGCCCACACTGCATCCATCTATCACAGGTATCTTACAGCTGTCACAGATAACGATGTAGTGCCACGTAACACATTCAAAAGTATATAGAGGATGTGCTCCACCCAGATCGCACTAGGAGAGAAGCTGGAATAGTACTACAAAAAGAGAGTATTAGAGCATTAGCTATAGACGTAGTTTGTCAAACAAGAACAATTACAGTTCTAGACTTTAACAATGCTTAAAGAGTAGAACTGTGCATAACAAGGAATAACAGTCGTCGCTGATGGAGTACAGTGTAGGAAAGTAGGGCTCAACAAGTGGGATACTCATGCAGAACCAAAGAAGGACGAATTACTAATTAGCATCTTGCGGTGCAGATTCTGATGAATCAGTTTCCTATATTTCTTGAGGCGGTATGGTGCTTCGAATGACCTACGCGAGGCTTGGTATTGACACGAGGCTTGGTACTTTGATATTGTTTGAAACTTTTATGAAGCCTGGTGTTGGTACCAGTCTTACTTTTATGAGGCTTTCTATGGGCGTGTGTCTTGGTATTGCCTCAAGTCTCGGTACTCTGTGAGTCTGGTTATTACTTATTCCGTGAGTGTTGGTGCTTCCATGACGCTAAGCATCGCCCCAAGTACCCTGATTGCTCCTTGGTGAAAAACTGACCAGGCATGCCGGAAACACGTACAAGCAACCTCATGGTATCGTATATAAAGGTCTTCATTTCTCATTCTAAGATGACTACGACAGCATCATGAGGTTTTCAATCGTATCACTCTACGCGCTTGCTTTTGCTTTGGGAGTCAAATCTGCACCATGTGGGGATGTGGGAAACAGATGTGAATGTTCCGGACCAGGAGGAGAAGCAAGCAAGAGTGAGCTTGAGTTTGTGAATGAAGCGGAGAAAGAACAGATTAATGGAAGCCCAAATGTGGCACAACCCGTATCGTTGACCGAGATTCATTCGTACGATAAGCGCTCGGACGAGATTGCAGTGGCTATTCAAACTTTATGCAAAAAGTACGATATCTCCGACATCTCCATCGCATTAAACCACGATTTAGTGCTGTCACTTGTATTAAAAAGAGGTTTGCTAAAAATACTAAGAGATCTCGATGAGCTACCACTAATCGTTGATGCAATTAGTCGGCATTCGGTCTTTAAACTATTACTCATTACTGTATCCCATCATAATTACCCTATGTTTTTAGATGTTGCCGAAAAGTCATACCCTGGCTTCGCTGACAGCGTTGATAAAAGAATCACGGAAAACATCAAGGTAATCAAAGAGAACCCCGACAAAGGTGATGACTATAAACCCTTCGACATTTATAGAACGGATCTAGAAGACGACGAGCTAGAGATGGATTCCGTGAAGAAAAATGCCAAGGAACAAGGGAGGGAGATAGATTCCTGGAGGGAAAGGATTGTTCCTAAGATCACCCTCTTCGACATGGGATTGAGATTCACGAGACCTGATAAATTGGTTCGAGACTTTATAGAAATGCTCTTGCAAGGACGCGTTAATCGCGAACTTACCCTTCAGGTGATTTACGATGCTGTCGACGGCGACCTTGTCGACTTTAAGGATCTCCAAGGTCTACTTGTTGAAAGAGACGTCTCGGTTTTACCATCCTTTCTTAAAGTGGTTGTGGCCAGACCAGACTTGGAAGACTTATGTGTTGAAGCCATTGCAAGAACGATTAGAGATAATGATCCCAAAAGATATGCCGAGTTAGAGCTGAAGGTTAAAGAGGAAGTTGAGGAGAATAACGGAAGTATCTAGGATGGTAAATGTACGTTTTCGGTGAGAATAGATAGTTTTTAGTAGTGTCAAGAAGTAAGAGACATTAGATAAGACAGACGCATAAAGGCACTCGTACAGGGGGGTACCTTATTCACCAAGATTCTTATCGTAGACTTCTCAAGCCTTCAACTGCAGTGTAATTATCTGCCACGAGTTCGGTAGTAGCCAAATTCTTATGGAGGGTAAATGGGGTACTTTTTAGATGGAGGAAAACCCCCCTACCAGTGAATGAAAAAAATCGGATTTTGGGTGCTTTTTTTGTTAGATATAAATTAAAGAAAATGATGTGCTTCACCGCCCCAATCTCACTAGGAGAGCAGCTGGAATAGGACCACAAAAGGAGTCTATTCAAGCACAAGCTACATACATAGTTTGTTAAAGAATACCAGTTACAGTTCTAGACTGTAACAATATGTAAAGGACAGAACTGTGCATAACAAGAAATAGCAATTGTCGCAGGTGGAGTACAGTGTATGAAAGTAGAACCGACAGCTGTTAGTGGGATACTAACACAGAACTGAAGGATGCCGTATTAATAATTAGCATCTTGCGGTGCAGCTTCTGATGAATCAGTTTCCTATATTTCTTGAGGCGGTATGGCGCTTCGAATGACTTACGGGCGAGGCTTGGCATTGGCACGAGTCTTACTTTTATGAGGGTGTAATTGCATGAGTGTTGGTCTTCTGTAATGCTAGGCATTGCCCCAAGTCTCCTGATTCCTTTTTGGTGGTTAATGTGGCTAGACATGCCGGGAATACGTATAAGCAACAATATGGTATGGCATATAATGGTCTTTATTTCCCATTCTGAGGTCACTACAGTAGCAACATGAGGGTTTCAATTGTATCAATCTACGCGCTTGCTTTTGCTTTGGGAGTAAAATCTGCTCCAGCCGGGGATGTAGAAAACAGTTGTGAACGTTCTGGTTCTGGGGGCAAGAATGAACTTGAGTTTGTGGATGACGCAGTCACCGAGGAAACAACTATTGGAAGCCCAAACGTGGCAAACACTGTACCCTTAGTATGGAAGCATTCTTCCGGTAAGCGCTCAGAAGAGTTTGACATGGATTTAAAACTGTTATACCAAACCAAAAATTTAAGTGTTAAATCTTTCAACATCATCCAGGATTATGTGCTTGCAGGTGCATTAGAAACCACCGTGCTAGAAAATCTAGAAAATCCCTCTATTATATCACTATTTGTGGAGGCAATTAGTGAGCATTCAGTCCTTAAACAATTACTTCTTGAATTAACCTATTATGACTACCATACGTTTTTAGAGATTGTCAAAGAGTCATATCCTGACTTGGTCGACAGCGTTGATAAAAGAATCACTGAAAACATCAAGGTATTAAAAGAGAACCCTGGGAAAAGTGATGATTATAGACCTTGGAGCTTTATTGGGTCGAATAAACTTTTCGAAGATCCAGATTTAATCACGGATGCGGAGAAGCAATTGGCCAAGAAACGAGAGAAACTTAGATATGACAAGTGGTACAAGGATCTGTATGAGACCCAGTTCTCTGACATAGACGTGAATTCGAAAAAATATAGATCGATTAAAAAGTCTATAGAAAAGCTCTTAGTGAAACGCACTCGGCGCAATCTTGCCCTTCATTTGATTTACGATGCTGTCGACAGCCACTTGATCTCAATTACCAGTATCCTATCAAAGGTTTTTAGAGAAGATGGCTTAGATTTATTTCTTTTCGAAGCGGCTGTGGCCAGACCAGGGTTGAAAGAGTTAATTGTTAAAGTCTTCGCAAGAGTGACTAAAAAAAACGATCGCGCAAGGTATGACGAGTTATGGCGGAAGAGCGAAGGAAAAGTTGAGGAGAACAACTTGAGTGACTAGGATGGGAAAGGTAGCTTTCGGTGTTTAGAATATATATTTTTAAATCGTAAGGCATGAGAGAAATTATACAGGAAAAGGAGGATTAAGAGCAGTGCTACAGGCGGGGTACCAAGTTCGGTAAGATTCGTATTGTAAGAAAGCTTCAAACCTTCAACTAACTGTAATTATTTGCCACTAGTTCGTTACTAACCAAATCCTAATAAGGGCGGTGATCATTGCGCGACTAACATCCTCTCCGACCGGCATCCCACATTGATTCACACGTTGCATCCATCTGGAAAAGGTCTCTTACACCTGTCACAGGTAAAGATTCATTGAACGTAAAACATTAAAAAGTAAAAAGAGAATCTGCGATCCCCATATTTTATTAGTTCCAATATTACTATAGAGACTATATTCCAGCGTAAGCTACATCCATGTTTTATTTCAAAACAGACAGGGTTTTAGACTTTAACAGATTAAAAGTAAAAGGCTTTACCAAACGACTAAGCAATGAGCACCTACTTTAAAGACTTGAATATTCACTCGGAAATTGTGAGAGCAATAAATGAATTGAGACACCAAGGTTGTTCTTCCAGATCGACTGAATGTACTAGATGCGTGCAATGTTGAGTTATAGTGGATGTCGAGGGCAATCTACCGTTAACTCTATAATGATGATATTTAAAATGCCCAAATAGGCTGAGGGATTTCCTTAGGTGCATAGGACACTCCACTTTGATGAACATGAGGCGTATTGCCAAGAGAAGTAACAAAAGGATAAATTTGAAAATATGAGGCCGTACCAAAGATGATGAGATGCTTCCAACTCTAAGATGCTAATCATGTGGTCTAGGCCTCCGATCTAGTACTTAAGTGTAGAGGAAAATCTCCAAAGTAGGAAAAAGGATCCACGTCCTAAAACACAAGAGGTATCATACCAAACAGTCAATACTGTCACATAGAATATCTTCGTATACCATATAATCAAAGGGTGACAAAGAACATACAGAACATTCCTTAGCGGATTTAAGGCAAAGAACTTCAACATTTGTTAGCGGATTTGGAGATAAAGAATATTGTTCGAGAAGCAAAGACACAACCTGCAAGAAAGAGAAACAGTTGGTCCTTTCTTCTTCAGTGAAAGAAGGGAAACAAAGGAATGCAAAAAGTTTCCAAACATCAATCGCATTAAAAAGGATTTGGATAAAGGAAAAAGAAACTTGAGACTTTAGTCAACTTCCTTATGGAGAAGTTGAAATCCGCCGATCCCACGACAAGGGCCCTGTCGACTGAAACCTCACCACTTGCCAGTGTTCCTTTATCGACCGATGATAACAGGTGCCTGCGAGGGGAGGCCCTATTAAGTTCCCTAGGGATTATGTATATTGGCCGACCATCACCTGACTGCCCTGTTACAATCAGTGAACTATTCCCATCCCCATTCAAATGGGAAAAGTGTCATTTGATTTGACAGACCGAAAAGTATTACTGTCATTAGATAGTGCTCTACCAAGCGCAAAAGTCGTAACTGATCCCTTAGCCCCACCTGGCCGACAAACAAGAATAAAATTGGAATGGGTTGAGCATGCCAAGCTTGTAATGGCACTTTTCAACGCTTTGGCCACAAAGGGCTTAATATCAGAGGAAGTATATCCAATGTTATCCAAATCACCTGAAATGCAGAGATGTGTACGCGAAACAATTAAGCACTTGCGTGCCCACATAGTACGGATAAGTGACCCAGTTCTAATCTCCAGAGACCCGCTATTTCCTGAAGCAAGGAAGAAGCATAGAGAGATTTTGCGGATGTTAACGCTAGAGCTCGAAAATGCAAATATTCAGTGGGACCAGGTTTTGGCTCGCTTGGACAAAACTAAATTTGAAAAGGATAAGGCGCTATCGTCTCTTAATACCAACTATCGTAGAATCATGGCCGCTGGGAGGCCGCTCTTTCCCGAAGCAAGGAAGAAGCATAGAGAAATGTTGCAGATGTTAACGCTAGATCTCGAAAACGCAACTATTCAGGGGGATCAGATTCTGGCTCGCTTGGACGAAATTAACATTGAAAAGGACAGGGTGCTAGTATCCCTTGATACTAACTATCGAATATCTGCAATCTCTACGAGCCCGTTGTTTGTAGAAGCAAGTCAGAGGTATAGCGAGGAATTGCGGACTTTAATCGTAAATCTCGATACTGCAAAGATTCAGAGGGACCAGGTTTTGGCCCGCATGAAAGAATGTATCATTGAGAGGGATAGGGAACTATCATCCCTTGATCCTAACTATCGGAAAGTTCGCTGGGACGGGAGACTGCTGTGAGTAGATAGATAAAGTATCATTAACCTATCATTACCAGTGTCACTACTAGAAGTATTTTATACCATTCGGTATTCCTCACCCATCAGCAGTCTGGCGGGTAACTTAGTACTAGGGAGTACTGATACTCAGTAAGCTAGCGGGAGACCTAGTACGCTAGGGAGTACTGTTCCCTACCCATCAGTAAGCTAGCGGGAGACCCAATACAAAGTTTTAGAGAATAGCGGCAGTGTATGGTAGAAGTTAGTTTTCGGTGAGAATATATAGTTTTAAGTAGTGTCAAGAAGTAAGAGACATTAGACAAGACAGACGCATAAAGGCAGTGGTACAGGGGGTACCTTATTCACCAAGATTCTTACAGTAGACTTCTCAAGTATTCAACTGCAGTGTAATTATTTGCCACCAGTTGGCTAATAACCAAATTCTTAGGGAGGCTAAATGGGGTAATTTCTAGATGGAAGAAAACCCCCCTTCTAGGGTATAAAGAAAATCACGGCTTTGGGGAGTTTTTTTTGTTAGATATAAAATAAAGAAAATTATGCCCTTCACGACAACACCACTATATACTCCTATTCTTTTTGGCGGTAGTCATGGCACGACCAATGCCCACACTGCATCCATCTATCACAGGTATCTTACAGCTGTCACAGATAACGATGTAGTGCCACGTAACACATTCAAAAGTATAAAGAGAATCTGCTCCACCCAGATCTTACTAGGAGGGAAGCTGGAATAGTACTAGAAAAAGAGTATATTCGAGCTACATACATGTTAAACAGGAACAATTACAGTTCTAGACTAACATTATTCAAGTGACGGAGCTGTGAATAATGAGAAATTGCAGTCGTCGCTGATGGAGCACAGTGTATGAAAGTAGGGCTCAACAGGTGGGATACTCACGCAGAACCAAAGAATGACGAATTAC
The DNA here is from genome assembly GCA_030566955.1 of [Candida] anutae. Classification (NCBI taxonomy): domain Eukaryota; kingdom Fungi; phylum Ascomycota; class Pichiomycetes; order Serinales; family Debaryomycetaceae; species [Candida] anutae. Next base: position 2,770 of record JAKUBP010000052.1, on the reverse strand, counting down.
TAATTAGCATCTTGCGGTGCAGCTTCTGATGAATGAGTTTTCTATATTTCTTGAGGCGGTCTGGTGCTTCGAATAACCAACGTCCGAGGCTTGGCATTGGCACGAGTCTTGGTATTGACACAAGTCTTGGTACTTTTATATTGTTTGATGCTTTTATGAAGCTTGGTATTTCCATAAATCTTACTTTTATGGGGCTTTCTGTGGGCGTGTGTCTTGGTATTTCCATAAATCTTACTTTTATGGGGCTTTCTGTGGGCGTGTGTCTTGGTATTTCGTGAGTGCTGGTGCTTCCATGACGCTAATCATCACCTCAAGTCTCTTGATTTCTTCTTGGTGGTGAATGTGGCGAGGCATGCCAAAAGTACGTACAAGCAACAACATGATATGATATATAAAGGTCTTCATTTCCCATTCTAAGGTGACTACAACAGCATCATGAGGTTTTCAATTGTATCACTCTACGCGCTTGCTTTTGCTTTGGGAGTCAAATCTGCACCATGCGGGGATGTGGAAAACAGTTGTGAATGTTCTGGTTCAACAGGGGAAGCAAGCAAGTGTGAGCTTGAGTTGGTCGATAAACCAGTCGAGGAAGACCAAATTAATGGAAGCGCAAACGTGGCAAACCCCGTATCCTTAGCAGAGATTCATTCGTACGGTAAGCGCTCAGGTGGTGGCGTTTCTACTAGGGATTTGGCTGACATATTTGGTAACTATGAGCCCAAAATCGAAGTCGAAAATTTGAGCAATTCATGGAACTATCTCAGGCTCTTTTATTCTGAGCCGGACACAAACGACCAGGAAGAGGTTATTGAGCGTTTATGCCGATTATACGGCATACCTGTCTACTCGCGCATGGTAACGATAGATGTGAAGATTAAACCTGTATTAAAAGCAGAAGTGATCAAGAAACTGCAAGATTCCTCCTTTCTACCATTATATGTAGAGGCGTTTAGTCGGCAAAAACTCACCTTTAAACGTTTACTCCTTCAAATATGTTCACGTTCTTACTTTGAATTATTAGCAATTGCCGAAAAGTCGTATCCTGGCTTCTATGACAAGGTGGAAAAAAGAATCACTGAAAACATCAAGCTATCGGAGAAGTGCCCTTGGCTAATTCAGGAGTATGATCCCTTTATCTTAGGCGGAAATTATAGAGTATACGAAGATTTAGATTTAATCACGGATGCTGAGCGGGAAGAGGCCGCGGAAGTGGCGAGAGAGAGAAATAGAGAGTGGGGATATATTGGACCTGAAATCACTATGACTATGATAAAGCCGCTTTGGACAAGCAGTAAGGAATGGATTGAAAAGTTGACGGACAAGCTCATCCAGATGAACCATAACCGCGAAATTGCCGCTTATTTGCTTTTCGATTCTGTAGACAGCTGTCTCATTAAATTTCGTGATCTCGATGATATGTACGTTACTAGAAAAGACACGGGTTTATCATTTTTCAAAGCAGTTATGGCTAAACCAGAGTTTGAAGAGTTGTGTGTTGAAGTCTTTGCAAGATCGGTCATACTGCAGGATCCCGAAAGATTTGCCGCGATAAAGCTGAAGGTCCAAGAAGCAATTGAGGAGAACAACGTAAGTATCTAGGATGTGAGAAGTTAGTTTTCAGTGAGAATATACAGTTTTTAGTAATGTCAAGAAATGAGAAAAGTTATACAGGAGAAGGAAAATTAAGAGCAGTGGTACAGGGAAGTACCAATTTCGGTAAGATTCCTACCGTGGACGTCTCAAGCCTGCGACTGCAGTGTAATTATTTGCCACCAATCCTCTAATAAGCAAATTCTACAAGGATCGTGACCGTTGAACGACCAATACCGTCACTGCTTCCATCTGGGAAAGGTATCTTGCACTTGTCACAGATAAAAATTTAGTGCAATATACACACTCAAAGGTCCAAGAGAATTTGCTTTCCCCATATTCTATCAGCTCCAATACTACTAAAAAAGCAGTATATTCGAGCGTAGGCTACATACATTATTACAGGAGACACAGTTCTAGGCTGTAACAGATTAAGAGTCACAGGCTTAATCAAAGACTAAGCAATGAACAGTTCCTTTAAAGACTTGAATATTCACTCGGAAATTGTGAGGGCAATAAATGAATTGAGACACCAAGGTTGTTCTTCCAGATCGACTGAATGTACTAGATGAGTGCAATGTTGAGTTATAGTGGATATCGAGGGCAATCTACCGTTAACTCTATAATGATGATATTTAAAATGCCCAAATAGGCTGAGTGAGTTCCTTAGGTGCATTGGACACTCCACTATGATGAACATGAGGCTTATTGCCAAGAGATGTAACAAAAGGATAAATTTGAAAATATGAGGCCATACCAAGGATGATGAGATGATTCAAACTCTAAGAAGCTAGTCATGTGGTCTAGGCCTCCAATGTAGTACTTAAGTATAGAGGAAAATCTCCAAAGTAGGAAAAAGGATCCACATCCTAAAACACAAGAGATAACATACCAAACAGTCAATACTGTCACATAGAATATCTTCGTACACTATAGAATCAAAAGTGACAGTGAACACTTTTGGATTCGGAGATAAACACGATTGTTCTAGAAGCAAAGGCAAATCCTGCAAGAAGAAGAAACAATCGGCAATCTAATCTTCAGTAAAAGGCAACAAAGGAACGCAAAAAGTTTCCAAACATCAATCGCATTAAAAAGGATTTGGATAAAGGAAAAAGAAACTTGAGACTTTAGTCAACTTCCTTATGGAGAAGTTGAAATCCGCCGATCCCACGACAAG